>JAOUZG010034098.1:0-24513 GCA_026289955.1 Argiope argentata | reverse complement strand
AACTAGCATTATTTATTAGATCTTATATAATAATGCGAAGTAGTTGAAAAGATAAATTTCTCTGTTTGGAAAAGAGCATATTTATTTAATCAGTAGGGCTGAGATAGTCTGACTGGTAGGGTTTTGGATTCGCAATCCTTGGGCTGTCAGTTCAAACTCCCCGGTCGAAGACTCTTCGGATGTGTAATGACTGACGCACTTTAAATCTGTCGTGTTCACAAAGCCCTTGTGAGGAATACGACTACTGGGGGGGGGGGGGCTACTGGATCAGAGGTGATATTTCTCTGTTCGAGATTTAAATTATGGTTTGTGGATGAATTAATGAATGTAGCCCGCCCCGTAAAAGGTGTTTGTGACATGCGTGAGCTAGAAGTCAGAATTTTGCACTCGGATACTCAGTGTCCAATACCCTCTAAAGCTGCTGCCCCCTCCCTCCTTGTAAAGCGGAACACGAGAACAACAACATTTAATCACTAAAGCAAACAGCGTATATGAACTACAGTCATGATCAGAAAATTCTTTTCATTTCCCAATTCAAACAAATCTTTCAGATTTCAGAAAAGTTATAGAAACGAAGGGACAAATAACTCTCCAATCAAATTTCGATACATTTCTTTTTTTGGAAATTTAGTAATCTTCTGCTTCCAAACTTTAATGATTTACTGAGATACGACTTATGATTGAAACTACTGGTGGCCTTTTTAGTGGTCCACGCTATTAATTTTCATTTCTCCTAACTTCCGTCTTTAAAATTGCAACTTGTTAGCAACTTATTAGAGGCATCAGCATGCAGACATGACATGTTTTTGAAACAAAAGAAATAAAGTTGAGTTCATAAAACCAGACGGCATAATTGTGAAAATGCTGAAACTTATTTTTCAGAGGACATATACCATCTGAATCTGATAACATAATTTGAGATTTGTCAATTTCGATTCACCTGTCGATGTTAAGCAAATCATTTATCTTGCCGTCAATAATCGAAACAGCTTCTGCATCACTTTAATTATTACGGTATGAAAACCGCTCATTTAGAGATACAAAACAATTTTAAATGATCTTGTTTGAAGATCTAAACTTCATGACAGAAAATTCAGCCATTCCAATTTATATTGCAATGGGAAAAAATTTAACTCTTCCAATATACAAGAATTAAAAAGCGCATAATTATTTGTTCTTAAATGTTTTGCAAGATGTTATACTTTTATATACAATAAAATCTATGCCGATTCGCCTCTCAGTTTGATTTTGACACAAGGTATAGGTCATTAGAAAATCACTGCCGAATCAACTTTTGGCAAGAGTACTGAATGCCAAAAATGCCTTTAATGTGTAAGGCTATATCTTTAATGCAAATGTTAATCTATCGAAGCGTAGGAAAAACGTATTTTTTCAGTTTTAAATCAAAGGTTCTCTAGTATCAACGCTTTATTAATCAACTATACAACAATTGCATCTTTCTAACCTACTACGTATAGAAAAGAATTCAAATTTAACTCATTCACTGCCAGAAGATAAACGGAATTTTACAATATTTCTATTTTTGCTTTCAGAGGAATATGTGCACAGTTGAGCAATAAGCGTATAAAACGGTCATAAAATATCTTAATAAAAACCATACATTTTTTTTTATTATTTTGCAAGAAGTAGACTTTATATAGTTTAGAAATGTATTGTCTCTTTACCGTATTTCCAAACAGATTATTATACATCTGTGTTACTGCAAGGCTGAGATAAAATTTAGTTATAATCACTGCAAACTAAAGAGAAATTAATTATTTAAGATGCAAATTGAATAGAAAAAATGACCCAAAAATTTCAGCCAACTAAGCTATACATCCTAAAACTGGAATTTTATTGTGACAGTGTAGTGGGATGGAGTAGGTAATAAAAAAATTTAGTGTGTATAAGTATATATATGAATATATAAAAATATATTCTTCATAGAAGCGTTTGTAACCATTCCATAACCTTCACATGGTAACATCAATCTGACTGAAAACTTCAAAAGGATTTTACTATGCGATTTCGTTCATCTTTGCATTCAACCTCAGAATAAAGAGAAAACTTTAAAAACTTTTCAATTAATTATATAAAATGTTTATTTTTTCCAAATATAATTTTTAAATAGTGAAATAGACTCGCAAATGCTAACATAAGGCAAATGATCTATTCTTTAGTATAAATATCAGACAAACCTAACTCCTATAAGTTTCAATTCTTATCTCCTGAATGAAATCTACATCGTTAAATTCATCTTATTCTTAAAATGAATTCAGAAACAGAAAACGGAACGCGCTGTTAAGAATTATAAAACTACTACTACAGCGCATTTGCTACTAATTCCCGTTATTACATAGTTCCACTTCATTTTTTTCAGGGGATATATTATTTTTCTAATAATAATTTTATAATTTTTTATATCTTTTTAAAGAAATCTAAAATTTGCTAATTTTGATGCTTTGGTCACAAAAATTTCAACTCCAGTTGTCTGATTTATTCGACTTCGCTTCACAAATTAATATTTTCAAAAAAGGAGTCGATGCGGGATCTTAAATACTGCTTTAAATTCAAAGTTATTTTTTAGTAAGAAATATAAATTTTTAAAAAATAGATTAATACGTTGTATTAGTAAGTAGCCTCAACATGAAAGGCAGAGGTTTAACACAATTGCTTTCGACATGCAGTCCAATTCATTCACATTTGAAACGTTTAGTTACCGCATAAGCCATACATTTTCGTACTTTAGTAGCATGTTCACGTGATTTCGGAAACAAGAAAGCGCACTACTTTCGAAGCGGTGAATGGTTGAATGCTTTGTAAAATATTCCAACATCTCTGGCAGTGAATGCGTTAAAAATACTTCGAAATTCTGATCCTGGACCGTAGTTCAACGCCTCTTTTTAAAAAATCTACCTTTTCAACTCCTTCCACTTTCGCGCAATACCCAATTTACCTCCCTTCCCATTCGGTAAACTGCGCTGCAGGAACAGAAGTTCCTACTTGATCCACAGTGCTGCGTGATCAGTGTGTTCTCTCCCGAGGAATGTCGCTTCCAGGGAATCCCTCCAACGAAACGATAAGAACGGCGGAGCGATACAGGCAGGATCGTGACATTGATTTGAGGAAGAATTTCCCTATGTTTACTCATGTGCAGTTAAATAACTGCATTTAAATATTCACATTTGCATTATACATATTTAAATGAGATTCCATTAAAAGAATACGTCAATACACAATTACAATTATGAGCCTTTCGCATTCCGATGCCACTTGATATGAAGCCAATCCCTACAACTATAAAATAATATTTCTTATTTCCCGTGCAATGCGATAGATTCATAACTACTCACTTATTTCTAATTGTAATGTCTATGCGAATTATGTAAATATTGTTTATATATAATGACCTACAAAATTTATGAGTTAAAAAATTCTGCATTATTTTTTTAATGCTTATTTTATTGATTGGCGTGTAATTTTATAATTATGTATCTGTATAATTATTTTTATATGCAGATTTTGTGTAGATTTTTCATTAGTTGTTTCTTATTGTATTGAATTTTATTTTAAACGAGCTTTTACAAACGACTTCGTAAGCATGGAAAAGTACACAATTAACCAATAAAAAAAATTTACCGCGTGTACCTAAAATAAAGCATAATTTCAAATCATGAACCTAGTTTGTTTGTTTTTAAATCAAGTCAAGTCCATTTCATTTATCCGTCGAGATTGAAATAGCTACAACAGTACTATATACATATATTTTAAACGTTTAATTAAAATAAAAGTATAGTTTTCAAGAATTAACTGCACATACTTGAATTTTCAACCCCAACTGGGGCAACGCAAATACGTAAAATTTCTACGCCAATAACGTAGTATAAATTAGAAATGTTTAATTTTCTTTATTCCATTTTATTTTAATTCAAAAGTTTTTCAAAAGGAATCTAAAAAATCGATTAATTAACAATGTTTGATTTTAAATGCACCAAGCACTAAGAAAATAAACAGAATCTTTTGAAATAATTGGTGGAAAACAAGTTAAATCTAACCTCATTAGCAAGAAGGAAAAAACTGAAGTCGAATTCATTTGACTAGGGGAAATGATTTTTGGATGGAATCCAAGAAAAATGTCATTTTTACTATTTTCTTCGCAATTTTTCTGTATTTTTTTTCTCCCTATAAAAGCCTTCCTTGTATATCTCAACGAAAATATTTAAAAAAAGTCAAATATATTGAGCCGTTCTCGAGTTTTGCACTTAGCAACACATTTGACGATTATTGTTATATAGATTTCATAAAGATCTGAAATAATACACACATTTGTCCTAAGTGTTGATCAATGATTTCAATTATTTATTTTACTTCTTCAGAGTTTGCACCACAGCTAACTAAACCTCTCAACTATATTAATTTTGGTCTTTATTTTTAGTTAAATCCTCAGTCTAATTCTGTTTGGCGCTCTAGTAAACTAACGCTTTTGTATTATTTAAGCGGTAAATAACTATATTTTTGGCATTAATTCATTTATCAATACACCTCACATCATTTCCTTACACGTATTATTGAAAGTGTTTCGTTATATTTCAAATTTTCTCCCACTGGACTAGTGTTCCACTCATAACAAACTCATTCGCTTCTCTACTGGGATAGTTCATTTGCGAAGAAATTTAAGCTCCTTCCAGAGTTTCATTCTGTTCATTCAATGAACAATCGCATATGTTGGCAGCTCAAATTATTTATATTGTTAAAAGAAAAATGGGAGATCAAATGAGATTTTCAAAGTAGAAAGAGCAAAAATGATTCAAATAGATTTAAACGATTCAAATAGATATAAGTAATTATTTCATGGGTAACTAAGTACAAATAAAATTTAAAAAACTGATTCTGTATAGTAATAGTTAAATATATCCTTTAATATTTGAAAATTAATACAACAAAACTTATTTACAGTTTGATACAGTACATTTACAGTTTGCCTAAGGATAATATATTTAAGCTTTCACTCAATTATCCTTCACCACATATTAGTTTAAGGGAAATACATTTTAAGTGAACCTGGTCCATATAGACATAATAGGCCGAGACGAAGTCTCGAACTCAGTCCTGGCCAAAACTAACACACTCGACGTTCGAATATTGCTGAATATAATGTCTAATGCGCTTTTAGTAATAAATATGCTCTTCTTATATTCGCGTGTCTCATGGTACAATAACAACAGTATTAACAGCATGATAAAAATAATCATAATGAAAATAGACGTGTGGTTGAATTTAACTATTGCGGTAAATTAATATTTATGAATTAGACCATCGTAAAAACGAATCTTGAAAGCAAATGAATGAAGAGGGAAGGAGAACGATGGAAAATTTCTTTATTATTAGAGAATAAACAGATTTATGCAATTTAAGTATTTCTTTAATAGTTTTAATAAGGAAAACTCGAAAATTTTTTCTTAAATACGAGACAATTCAGGTACTGAGTAATAAAAGGATTAATAAAGATACAAATTTCATTATTAATATTGTACTAGATTTTAATATTTAGATAATATATTTTAATTGATTAGATTTAGTTTTTGAAACGCATTAATTTAACTTTAGAAAATGATGAAATTGACATAACGTGCGATGCTCCATTATCACAGTGGCCATAGGAAAGCAAAAGACTCAAAAATTGTATTCATAGCATGTAATTTAAGAATCAATTTTAAGTACTCACTGTGCACCGCAAATACCATTTCATAGATCGGAGCTACACACCGTAGCTACTTACCTTTCAATGCTGAAATTGCTTCATGTTTAAATACTCACAAAAAATTGAAAGAAAAAGAATGAAAAATTCAGCTATACATTAAAATTTCTTTAGAATTGACTTTCTACTAAACAAACATTAAAAACAGACAAAAAAATTCTCAAATAATAAACATTTCTAACTAAATGAACTACTCCAGTCAGGTGTTTCTCGGAATTGTGTTAAAATGACATTATGATCACCCCACTATAATGTAATGTAAGGATTTGGTAAACTTATCTTACCCTCTGGTATACTTATGTCTATATTTATTTAATTTGCATAGTTCGCATTAAAAGCAGATATCGGGAATTTTTTTAATATGATGTCATTCATGAGTCGAATGAAAATAAATTATAAAAAAACTAAATATTTCTATAATTACTCTCCTGTTAATAAAAGTATGTGTATATGCGTTGGATCTTTACAGAAAGTTTAATCTAAAGGTTCCAAATTTGTCACATTTTTAAATTTTTCAATTTATTAAAAAAATTCAGATTTTTTTAGTAATTTTTTTAAAAAAAATATTTTCTTGTCTAATTTCTTAAAACAGTTCACATGGAAACATTGAGGTTCAAACAATTTTTATCATTTCAAATATTTAATCTTTTGATTTTTCTCCATTGTTGAAAGTTAAGAATTTTTTTTAAATATCTATGCATTTTACAAATGAATAAAAAGGCTACAAATCTCTGAATTTAGATAAACGAACAGTACGTTTACGTTTTCAATAGCGGTATGATGCAATGGGATGGGTCATAATTGGAAAAGTTCATGCCCTCAATAAGTAGAACATGGGATAATTAAAATAACACGACTTTAATGGCAGGCTATTTTAACAAAGTCATGGATATGAAAAGTTACATCTAGACTATTTAACAAATTAAATGTAATCAATATCTCCGTACAAAATAACTAGTCGCCAAAGGTGACTAACGCAAAATAAAACTATAAAAACCTGCTATTAATCCTTCGTGAATATTAAGGAGTTATGTCATTATTTAATAATATTCAATATTAAATTTCATCAACAATTCCTGCTTAATTGCATTTGACCCAGCATTTATATCACATTTGAAAGAAATAATTTAATACACATTTCAAAATTAAATACGCCCAATTCACTTTGCTTTAAATTATGTCCTATAGTTAGCTAGTTTCTTTAAAATAATGAATTTCTTATCAATTTTCTCGCATTTTAGGGGAAACTGAAGAATCGTCAAAATAATTAGATTCAGATTTCGATGAATCTCTGCCTAGAAAAATTCATTATCTGTAGAAATATCATCTGTCCGAAATCGATAACTCAAAAATGCAATGAATGGGAATAATTAGGTATGCGATTCTAATATTAATGTTTTCAAACTTAAAATTTTTAAGAAATAATTCATTTGTAAAACGTCGAGCACTAAATAATTAAGCAAAACAGTGAAATAGAAAGGAATACAAGTCATGCCATCACACCAACATAAAATTATGCACAACATGCAAATGAGAAGAAAAAAATTTAAAATCCTCTCGCAAAGAGGCAATATTCACTCTGAATTTTACCGTCCTATCCAAAAAATAATACAGCACTTATAATTTTTGCAGATACTCATAAGTTCCTTTACACATAAAAAAAATTTCCGAAATCACGACCAAACTTCACGTCTTCTTAATTTTATTACAACACAAAAGAAAATATGAAATAACTTCCACTAAAATAAATTAAGTATTGGGTAATACACTTCAAATTCTTCAAGGACTTATTTAAAATTAAATAAACTAAAGTTAGAATAACACTTACATAGACGAAGCGATGGAACGGTTGAGAAGAGTTGATGAGAGAGTAAAAAAATAAGCCAGACTGAAGAACTCCACTCCTGAAACAATGATTTTCAAGAGTGAAAATATAAATGCATCTAATTTCATATAAACATGCTTAAATGCAAACACTTGAACTAGAATAACAGCAAGAAAGCAGGAATTAATTTTAATACAAAATGATATTCGAGGAAAAAACTAATCAATCATATTGAAATTCGGAAGATCAACAATTCGTTTGAATCAATCCTCATCCAAACATCAATTTGAGACTTTACTTTAACCACTGATTAATAGATGGGGGGGCTTAATCCAAAATTTTCTGATACAAGCGAGTTAAGGTTGTACAAGACTCTTAATTATAATTTTAATATTGAAATACAAGTTCTTTAAAATATGACGCAAAAGATCATAAACCAATTAACCAAAATATCTGATTAACGATATTGTTGTTAAAAATAATTAACTAGTGATTCCTTTGAAAGACAAATTTTAAAAAATGCATCAAAATATCATTAATTCTATTATTTTTTTCTAATTTCTCAGTAACACCAAAGAGACAGCATCCATTTCAAACATTCAATTTAGCATGCACCAGATCCAATACATACATTGGCCATTTGATGGAATCAGTATTCGGACCTGAAGCTGACTTTCAATATCATTTCAAGAATTTCTTGTTAATGGACGTCAGTCGGCTTCCAATAATTCGGTTTTATCATATTTGACCTTGATGTATTTAATAAGCGCCATACTCGATTGCTTGCTTACACGGATGTTCTTCAAACCTGGTTTGGGAAAGAGTAGGATTCCGTCGTGCTACTTCAGTCAAAATAAGAGTCAAGTTCTGAATTAAAAATCAAAAGTACTGGAAAATAAATTCTCGCGATAGATGGAAAACAATAAAAAAGGGCTCCTTATTTTCATGAATACGGCTCTTAAATGAATAGCTCACATCATAAAAATTCAAACTGATAATTTTTCTAACCCTATTCCTAAAACTGAATTATTTATATAAAAGAGAATTTTTTCCCCAAAATTTACTATACATTAAACAGACAATCGATCGTCACTTATAAATGAAAACCAAAAAGGACCAATAAGGTTTATTTTGGATTGGAGCTATCGTTTTAATTACTATAGATAAGGGGTATTAAAATATGTTTAAAATTTAAAAAAGGTTTATTAACAATTCTGGAAATATTTTATTACACATTAGAATAAAGTGACTCATGACCTTTGTGAAAAAATAACCAACATAATAAAATCTTCTACTCTACTGCTTCGATAATTTCACGACATTATATTAAGAATAGTGAAAAACGTCTTTCGATTGAAATGTTAAAAATTCAGTTAACCACATGATCTTAGGTGGAGTCATCTGCCAATCAAGTGGTCTCACTCTTGATGTTCTCTCGTCAATCGCAGCCAAATATCACAACAACCAAATATCACATTTTCAACTTTTTTGTGAGCGAAATTGCCAGAAAAAAAGCATTATGATCGTGGAAAAATTTAAATGTGAGATAGATATATCTCCTCATTTCGGGTCTTTCCGAATAAGAAAAATACATTTATAGCAAAGTTTGTGTCTCCATTAAAAAATTGAAAAAAGATATTGTTTGAGTTAATACAAATTAAATTTGATATGCAGGGTACCTATTATTTCTATTTCTTGATTCTCCCCGATATTTCAAGGTTTTCATTTCTTGAAATTTTTCGGATGCATCCAGCGTCATCAGAATGATGTCGCTTTATTTTCTTTATTGCACAGTACACACTTGACGGAATATGAAAAAATCCTCGACTATTTTTAGCTAAAATAAACGCAAAATGAAATTTAAGGCTAAAAATACAACAAGAAACAATTTTCATTAACTGAATTTCAAATAAGCTTCATTTATGTTAAACAATGCTGCTAATCCCCTCCATTTTTTGGTTAATATGTTAACCAACACTAGAAGATGCAAATCCATCTATTAAACAGCCTTTCAACAAACCAGTCAAATTTTGCAACTATGTCAGATTTTATCAAAAAAAGATGGAGTACATTCACACATTCATATTAGAAGAGCACTTCAAGATAAAAAAATTTAAAAAATGTCGAAAAAAATATTAGTTTTAACATTCATTCATTATTACTCATTTCATGCCTTTTAAGAATTTAATGAGAGATCCATATTCATAATAGTAAAAAGCAAAAATAGACAAAACATTAATAGCCAATCTCGTGATATAACCTGATGCAAGTTCTCGCCTAGTGAAATTCCAATTTTCTGTTGAGAAATTAGCGTTCTCCAAGTGATAAAAATAAGCAGTGATCATTTAGTTAGCTAATCGATTATCATACGAGCGTTACGAAACTATTAGCAGTAATATTCAACACCTCATAATTCAACAAAAAAAATCAGTTCCTTGTCCAATCATTTTAGTTAACGCCAAAAAACTCATTTCATTGAACCCTCCTTGAAGTACCACGTGCTCATGCAAGTTAAATTATATTTATTTGAATTGTTTCATTGAATGAGTCAATTTAGTATTGCAAACGATCCAAAAAACTTAGTCTCGCATTTATTGTTTAAACTAATATCACATTTCCAATTTATTTCATTTCACATAATCACGTACTCAAAAGAAAATTTTTCTAGTTTTTGCTGTTGTCATTAACTTATTTTTTTAATGAAAACTTTAGAAAATACAATGACAAAGCGTTATTAAAAGCTGATATTTTGAGATACTCGTGCATTTAATAAAATTTCAATTCATAGTCCTCGTACTTTTGTGGACGCCAAAAACCTCATCCCCAAAACAAAATCATGTCCTGGCATGATAATAATCTGTTTTGGCTAATACTAAACCTAACCACAATCGCTACTAATCAACGAATTAAAATTAAAGATTAAAGAATTAAAATACAATCAAATTACCATTGACTTATCATAAACAACGCAAAAATGCAAATAAGGGAGTGATTTTTAGATACGTATATTAAAAAGGGCAAATGATGAATAGTATAATTGACACAAAATAGTCAGTGTACTTTGAATTAGTATCTGCTGCAACTTAGATGTACACTAAATGTTCTCTAGAATTGACTTTTCAAATCCCAGATCTGGTGGTGCTACATCTCAAAATTTCGATAACTCTGAAAATTATATATTATCCTCAACATTTCACTATGAGTTCAAGCTACAAATAATCTAATTTACATCTTACTACTTATCAAAAAATAACAGAGAATTGTCAAGATTTAAAAAAGTGCCGGATATATAAAAACAATTCACTTTTAGAATAATTTTCCTAGATTTTTATACGAATTTTCCCACTCATTGAATTCTCGGTTATTCCCTGGAATACCGGGCGGTTAACTTAAATAAGATTTTGAACGGAATAAAATCATAAGAAATACGCCAGTCCCTTTCCAAATGCATATGAGCATGATAACCGAAAAACACGATAAGCTGGACTCATAATATTTATCACACAATTTTACAATTTGGAAAGTAATAATATACATAGAACAAATGCATCAAAGGGCCCGTTTCAAAACAAGCAACCATCGCACTTAAATATAAATGCGATTACTCTATAACGTAATGATTTAGATTAATAAAATTTTGTATGATTCTTTTTATTAAATTGTCTTTCCATGACAAATTTTGGTTTTAATCATTCAACAGAAAGATATTCAAAATGAACTTTCAATTTGTCCCTTTTAATACGAAACATTTTAAGTGCGAAATTTAGAAAATAAAAATCAAAGCACTCGTAACGTTCGTAGCCTTGCTCAGAGTTTTATTTTTATGCCGCAAAAAGAAGAATAAAACCTTAGTTAGGGATATGCGAGAAAAATTTTCGGAAATCACTTCTGCTGATTGAAAGATATTTTTTTTTCCAACAAAAACAGAAAAAGTAACAACTGGATAAAATAAGTAGAAATTCTATGTCCCTTTGCTTCTTTGTACAGTTGATACCAGCCACAGAAAAGAAAACTGATTGGAAAATTTTAAAGGTCGGGAATTCAATTTGCTACTTAGCGATATCTGATGAACAAACCACAAATTTTCTCACAGAAATAAGTGACTCTTGTAATTAACAATATCCCCTTATTTTAGTGCTTCGTAAAATACAGCTGAAATAATTTATTACTCAGGAGAAGCAGCTCAATTCTTTGGCTTTAGAGTTTTAATTGACTCTAGTAGAACACTCCAGTAAAAAGGTAGTGGGATAATAATAAATCTGTGTAATAAAAATGTGAAATTACAAAGCAATTAGACTTAAATTAGAAATGATTAACATTTAAACTGAATATGATTAATTTAAAATGTATATATATAAATGCACTAAAACAACTTTTTTTCTTCGTTACTTTTCTTTCTACAAACCGTTTTCTCCCTTTATTCTTTTTTTCTTCCCTGCCCAAACATTATTTTGGGTAGGTATAAATTAAATATCCATACAGACTAAACACTAAGAAAATAAAAAGAATCGTTTAACACATAAATCCTTTCAAGAATAAAATAAACACATTAAAAGCTCTAAATGACGCATTTATATATAAAAAAAGAATTTTGATCTTTAAGAACAAAAAAAAACTTTATATCACAACTCAATAAATAGCAACATTAAAAGATGAAACATCAAATAAAAACCAAAAAAGGGATATTCACTTCCATTTGGAAGAATGTTTTTAATCAGTACAATCAGCTGCATAAAAGCAATTATTTTCTTTCTTTTTGAAACTTCCCGTTATCTATAAATGAAAACCAACCGACTTTGGGTATTTTTCTCAAAAAATCATTACTTCCTGTTATCTTACTCATTTGGGGGTTTTTTTTGGGGGGGGGTGATTTTTGGCGGGAAAGTAAGAAAAGTGCCGTTTTAACTATTTTCTTCGTTCTTATGAAGAGAAAAAAATGAAAATAGTTTTTTTTTCATTTTTTCTCTCCATAAGAACAATTCTCGTGACTTAATGAAAATATTTTTTTTTAATAGACGAATCGGTCGAGCCGTTCTCTAGTTTTGCAACGCATTTCGCGATCCATTTTTATTTACATATATTTGTGAATACATGGGTCCAAAATTCCTATTAAAACTACAGTAAAGCATGCAGCACCATTGATAAGTTTTTAATTTGTGCTTGTGAAACAAATAAATAGTAAACGTCAAAAAAAAATTCGAACTCGAATTTTTCACAAATTAATGTTTTATACATCCATCAATTCAAAAAGCATATTTTTAGAAATAATTTTTAGAATAGTAATAAATATAATAAAAAGGCTTTGAAGGCCGTTTAAAGGCTTTTAAACGGTTGAAATTCAATATAGATCTTTATACCATATTTGTAGATTTCTATCAAATTTTAAACAAATTTCACTCTAAGTTTGGCTGGCTGGTTGGCCGAATATTATTTAAAACGATAACTACGCAAGTAGGAGATATACATTAAATTTGATTCAAAATTGATTCATCTATACTCTAGGCAACTATCAAATATTGAATCGAATCCAACAAGGAGTTCACCGACTGTTGATCTGTATTTTTAGAAACATGTAAATCAATTGAAGAAACATATGATAACTCAAAGTGGCAATGACTTAAATATATCAAATTTCGTGTGTGATTTTATGACTGCAAATGCAGTTTCATGTCGAATTAGTTTCAATTAGTTTAGAAAAATGTTAAACAAATTCGTTTTTTGTATTAACCACATGATATTATTAAGGCGGATCAAGAATTAATCTCCCTATAACTAGCCAAACAGGACACGATAAATTCAGTAAAAATGCTAAATTCATGCCAAAAGTTAATATTTCGTTACTGGGGCACGCCAATGCCATGTAAATCGTTTTCAGGATAACTTCTTTTACTACAGTACATGCGAGAATATTTTGAGGAGACCGCTCAAATGGCTCATGGTGCCCCTGCTCCATTTGAAACTATAGTAATGATAAAGTACTTCATTTATATCATGCAAAAAAAAGCAAAAAATTCAGAGGCACAGTGTTTTTGAAGTCAAGCTAAAAAGACTTATTCCCAACAATTTCGTTAAAAGATTCGAAATGAGAGAGCAGGGATCAGGTCCTCAGATTTGATAGAGCTATTGCAAACGATTTAGTAATTGTCTATTTATAGAAACAGTGGGAAATCTGAATAGGTTATTTCATCATTCTTTAGAATCACCGCGGATTTCCATTAAAACGGTAAAAACTTATTGTCAATACAAATACACTTATTTTAAAATATTCAATAACAAATCTATTCATTCGCAGAAATTGATTAGTATATTATCATAACATACAGAAAATAATTTAAAACTTTTACGATAATTTTTTTCACAAATTAACATTAAATTCTTATATACTCAAATTTGTTGAAATTACCTATAGATAGCTTTACTTATTGGTTATTTTACATATTCTATTTAAAAGGGAGAATAAAATCTTTACAATATTACAAAATTTTCTTCAAACGTCGATTAAATAAAAATTGTATTCAATAAAATATTCAGTCTTAGTCTAAAAAACTAATTACTAATTAAATAAAAACATTTGAATTTCATGTATTTAACCAACAAGCTTATTACAACAATAATAATAGAAATTCGATTAAAAAGAGGCTTGGTAAAGCGTGAACTTACCGAAGCAAATAACAGAAGACGATGAGTGCAGCAGTTTTGTAAGCAGTAGATGTCTTGCAACATATTCATTCAACATTTAAAAACTCATATTGAATAATAACCAACACTTTTTTTCCATTCTTAAGAAGATCAGGTACTTTTAAAAAATGCAAAAGAACACATTTAAATTTCGCATTCAAAGCAACAACGAAAATGCTACTTCGAATGCAAACAAATTTCGAGATCGCATAGGCAAACGAACTTAACATCTGCCACCTTCTACGCTTCAAGGACGAAGCCAAATGAAAAACAGCGAGAACATTGAAGGAGAAATGCGCGGGCATACGTGATGTCAAACTACTGATTAACATAATGTTTACAAAAAAGGAACAAATCATTGTAGAGAATGGTGAAACGTAGTAAATATCCCTTGCATAGAAACCAATGGAATACGATTGATTTTAATAATTTCTAATTACTTTCATAAGAGTTTAATTCGTTTATCTTATTTGAAAATGAATAGAGACAGTGCTTAGCGCGTATTTGAATATGTCACAGACTTGGATGCGGAATTCGTCGTTTTAGAAATTCTGACTCTGAATGCACCGTGAACCGAGCTGTATTTTGAATTGAATATAAAACGTATTATTTAAAGAGAAACTTATTAGAATCACAACTTTTAAAACAGACTTAAGTGTTTAATAAGATGCAACCGTTATCAATTCCTCCACTAATACAGATTCTAAATTTTGATCAAGCTTTAAAGTTGGCAAACAAAAGACATGGTAAAAAATACAGAATTTTTGCATTTCAGCGAAATAAGGAAGTTCATATAATATGAGTGCGTAATATTTTATTAAATTGGAAGAAAAGGTAGTTTTTTTCTCGTTAATTATAAATTCTTAATCATTACGCTACAATCTACACTTTCGTTTTATGCTCGCAGGCGAACATTCAAGCAAGATTTTCGTCATTGTTAACTTTTTTAAACTAGTTTCAAAATATAGACAACAGGGACGGAAATATCGTTTGCAAAAGAAATTCAACCAATCATGTCAAACTTTGACAATGACGTAGAGTGCCAAGAATGGCGCGATTGACGCCAACTATAATCCAACTTATATAATTATAATTTTATTATTGTAGTAGTTTGCAAAAATGTAATTTGATTATTTTGACGATGTCTTTTGAGTGATAAATACACCGTAACGTAACCTACGTTTTTATGTTTAACAGATAGCAAGTGCTCGAGTTATGTCACTTTCATGGTGATTGTCCACTGAAGTGTAGACGGTATTTTGCCGTATGATAACGTCTTTTATTTATTAACCATTTGCCCTCCGATGGTGCCTCTGACTCACGATTTAAGATTGTGCATCATTTTGACATGTTTATTTTTTCCACTTTAATTGCTAAAAGCGCTTACATAATGGTTAAGAGATGTAGATTAATATTTCAAAGAAATTCGAAAAAAAGAATGATGTATATTTATTTTTCATAGCAATAAACAAATCTTTGCATTAGGTGAATAATTTTGAATCTAAGTATTTTTCGGAGTGCAAAGGGTTAAAATTTTACATTGTCATTAGATATAAGTATCAACCACATTAGATTATTTCTAAATATAACTGTAAAAAAGTTGAAAAATATTTAATTACTCACCCGAAATCACTTAGATTACAAAGAAAGATTATCAGTTATTTTACTCGAACTGTTGATAAATCAAAATTATTTCAAATTGTCCGTTTTCCTCAGTTGTTTCATGTACAAAATAAAAATTTATTTATGATCAACGTCGCGTTATAAAACCACATAAGAATTACAGGAGATAATAACTTTGAACCAAGCTGGGATGCAAAATGCTACAGTGTTAAGACATTAAACAGTAGTCTCAGCATCAAAATCGATGAAATTCATGTCTTTCAGGTGAAATTCAAAGAAGATGGATCAAAGCGTAAATCACATTGCATCTGTTGTCGAAATTCAAATACCTCAGTAATAATGCATCAAAAATTTAAACGATGTAATTTCAAATCACTGCAAATGGTCAATCTGAATATGATTTAATACAGTGGTAAAAAAAAAATTTCGGTACAATTCGGTTTTTAAAGAAATCGAAAAACCCCACGAAAAAACGTCGTCAAATTAAGTCGCGAATTACATGCTATAATAGACGATTGAAATTGCCAAATTGGCGATTTTTTCCTTGGTACTGTTTGGTCATCGTTACAACAAAAAAAAACTACCTTTTTATTTTTTGTTTATTTATTCATTTTAATTTCTTTTATAAGAAGTATATTAAGAAGAATAATAGCCAAAAAATTCGAATTCGAGATTTAGGCGAATTTTCACATTCCCGAAATCCCTGAATGCCAAAAATGCATTTCTCGCAAATATTTCTGTATCTGAAAAGACAATAATTTGGCATGTGACCTATAAACTGCAATGTAGATTTGTATCAAGTTTTGAACGAGATCTATATATATTTTTATTTATATGTCGAAGTTCAAGTGAAAGCGTAAGTAGCTAGATGAATAAAATTTGGTATACAGTTTTTGAGCTTGAAGATTGCATGCATTTTGAATTTGGTATTACCTGTATCTTGGATTTCACTGTTGTACAAATGTAAACTTGATAACTGTACTAGTGAGAAATTTTAAACTTGCCCGCTAACGTATTAACATTTGCTCTATTTAAAGCGTAATCCTCTCTCTCATGCATGAAGGTGTTGACTTCGGGCAAAGCCATGATTGTTCCAAAAGTTCAGAATTCCATACATGAGAGTTGTGTTCTTTGAACTATAGCAAAGAAAATCACTGCTTTTTTATTATTTGTATGGCAATGGGGACTCCGAATCAGCGATCGAGTAGATCTAATTCTATGTATGATTTTTCACGATTTTTTGCTATATGTTGCGCCCATATGCCAAAAAATCGAATATACATTTTAGAAGTCTTTAACCGCACGACTAAATATCAAATTTCATATAAAAACTACCCAATGTAGTAATCTAATGCCAAATTTCATTCATTTCAAAATTATAACCCTTAAAATGTTTGCATTTTGTATTAAAATATTTCCCTAGTTGTATCCGTCACCAAATACCTTAGATGAATAATTATTGAAGGAACCGTGAATTCAGTCAATACATTAATTGATACACAGTAAAAACACTAAAAAGGTAATAAAAACTTATTTAAAAAATACATACTGTGCAATTTAGTTAGATTAAAGTTTATTTTTAACCAACGTAAGGGCAATTTATGGATAATCCTTTTCCTATTGTGTAGTTCTTAGCGTTCTATCTCCATGTTCAAGTGAATAATTGTTACTCAAAAAAGCAGCGAGATAAATCGTTGAAATTCTGTGTCGCAATGAAGTTTAAGTAAAACAAGTTTTAGCCGACTAGGTTCAATAGTCCGTAACAAATAAATTCGCTAATTTTAAAATTAATGTTGCCATGATAACGTCTTAATAATTTATAAGAAGAAGTGAACTCCAATTTATATTTTTAAAAATTCATTCAATTGATATAATAAAATGTGGGATGAATTTGAGTATATAAAACAAATCTTAGCTTACTCGGAGTTTTTTTTAAAGCTATACTTCGATTATCTCTCACCTTTTACAAAATCGTCAAAATAAGCTTAATTCAGAAAGCGTGCTTCATTTTAAATAAAAAATCTAATTAGTTACGTGAATTAATAGCACGTAAAACAGTTTTGTACTCTGTCTCTTCGATAGCTAGCATTAAAGTTAAGAAAAAAAAGTTTTTCGGCTAACATTGTTATTTTGTAATGGAAGTTGGCTTATCTGTAAACTCCACCCCTCTAAATTTACGGGTTTATTTAGTTTGATTTGATAATGATAATGAAGGAGATTAATTTGAGAATAAAGAAATAAAATTTAGACTGTTCTTTAAGCACAGTAAACATATTGAACTAATGTTCGATCTCATTAGGATGTCGCTGAAATAAGGTTATTCGAGAATTTCCTTCACCTTAAAACACACACACACACATTCATTCGGCCTGACATGATATAATGCAAGATGAGAAGTAAAATATTAAATATTTTATAGTTTATTTGGATTGACCCCTTCGCATACAATGGCGTTTCTGACCGTATCAAACTACTGTCGCGCGTATCAAAATACAGAATTTTTTTTTCTTCAGATCTGCAACTAAGCCACAGAACTAAGTATTTAAATGCGCAAAAATCCATTCGAAACGCTTTAATATCCCAAATGATCCATATATTATTTTAAAAAATTTAATTAACAATAAATTCCCAAAATAGGATGTATCATCTAAATAGTAAGTTAAATAAATTCGTATGTCAAGGGGTTAGTAGATAATAAAGCTATCCATTTTCGACATGTCGTAATGACTCAGAAATAATTTTCCTGAAAATTTCATTTCAGTTGGAATTTTTTTTTTCTTTACTATGATTGAACGAGAAATGAATTTCACAAGAAAAAGCAAGTTTTAGTCCATTCAGTTTTATAATTCGCAACGAATATAAATAAATGAATTTTTTATTTAGCTGGTGATATCACCAAAATAAACTTGTTATTCCTCTGAAAAAATCACTGAAGTGGCTTGAGAAGATGAAATTGGATGCGAGTATTAAGTAAATTTGTGTTTTAGCCTATTCTAATATACGTTATTTAGCAGCAAAATTAAGATGAATTTTTTGTCACATCTCATTTTAATACCACTGAAATAAATTTTAATGTGATTTTCACACATTAAAAGAAAATTCTTCTCATTCTCAGATAGTTCAAAGTTCATTCTCAGAAAAACAAAATATTAATTCGACAAATTTTAACCTTTTGGCTCCGATTACTCCCATTAAAGCTATCTATTGATTTTTAGAGCTGTATCTCTTTGAAACCATCAAATGAAGGTTATTTTAGAATTTTATTATTTCATTTATTATTTCACTCTCGACAAGCGTTCAGTTAGCAGTTTCGTTAATGAGTTGGTTTTACATTTTATGAGACCCAAATTCAATCCTAAACTTATATAATTTTGAATTTTCATTCAAAACTATTTCATATTAAATTAATATTTTGGAAATAATTTCACTCAATTTTTTTAACAATTCTTTCTGTAAAATTAATTAATTTAACTGACATTTCAATAATATAAAAACATTTTTTTTTAATTTTAAATAATTATAACTTTAACATTAGAATGTTCGTGATTTCGATCACCTTACACCTCCGCCGGTGTCGTTTCAACACCGCTATATAAAATATTTAAAATAATTGTAATAATTAATTAATTTCAGACCAATGTTCAGTAGAGTTTAGTTTTAAAACTTTATTTTTTTCAAGTAATTATCAAATATTACAACCAATTATATCATAAAAAACGGCAACAAAATAAATTAAATTGTAAAAGGAAATAAAACCATAATATTCATAAATATTAGTGTAATAAGCAAACTCGTAAATTATACGAAAATACAAGTTTTTAAATCATTATTTATCGATTTTAGGTATAATGTTTTGTACATACCTCATTTGGGATGGATACATTGAAATTCATTTTTTTCAGTGCATTACCGCACACATAATTTTTCATGCAAGAAACATTTTTTTTAGCTGCATTACCATTGCACTCTTTTTATTTTCGAACTTTTTGCATTTTAGAGAATTTGAAATTCTTTCAAATGCATTATTTATTTCAAGAATATTATCCATTTAATCTGCACTTTCCTAAGATTAGTCGCAATCAATTCTCTTCGATCTTATATCGTCATGGGAATCTAAATTAGAACAACAGCCCACCGCTATCCGATTCACTCTCAGAAAACTGTCTCAAAAAATTAGCAATTTAGTCAGGATTTAGATCGTCTTTTTGAGTTATCGTTTCAGCGTGTCTGCCCTGCACAAGATGCGAAAACCGAATAAATTTTTTATAAGCAGTTAAGCGACTACTATGCAACGATACGCTTAGACACAACAATTTTAGTATAATCTATTCGATTCCTCAGTGAAATCAATGCATGGCGTTCAAGGTCACACAAATGTGCGATAGTACTTTCGAACGTTTTTTTTTTACTTCGGGGCATATCCTATGTTGAATGACTTGTGTCGAAATGACATCTGCAGACGTTCTAATTAACCAAAATTCACAAAACATATTCTGTGTAGTCACCATGGAAAATGATAAAAAGTCAATAGAAATTTTCGTATTCCCTGCAAAATTGTGGAAATGAAAATAAAGCTAAGCAGGATCCGGACGTTTTAGTGTGAAAGATAATGAATAACTTTGGATAATTATTATGACCTAAAAATCAATAAAAAAATTTACATTTTTGAATTTTTAAAATTGTTTTTATTTTCTAAATTTTAATTGGAAAAATTTTAATAGCGAGAAATTATTTGATAATTTCCATTGAAACTGTCCGTCAAGGAAATTAGAGTGAGCAGATGATAATTTACGAAATACAAAAACAAATATAGAAAGCGGATGCTAAAAATATCGAATACGTTGGCAGATGTTTCAGAATTTTAATAACAATAAAAAAGCAACACAAATTAGAATACAGCATAGAACTTTTACCAAAATGGATGCTATGTAAGATCAACAAAGGAAAACATTTCAAAATATCGATAAAAAGGTAATGGTGTAAATGTTTCGTAATTTACACTATACTTTTAAATTTTTCCGCAAGTGGAATTTCTACGCTAATTATAAAAACCCTTTCAACGATTTTTGTTGTTATAAGAGTTGAGAAAACATATCAGTTCTTCACATATTTTGTTACAATTTAAAAAATTACCTTGAACTTCAATTTTTTAAAAAATAATATTGACAATTAAAATATTTTGAAATGAAAATTTCGCGAATACGGGTAGTATTAATCTATCGATACTGAAGATAAGTCGCGCTGAAATCACTATGTAGTGAAGTTTCAAGATTAAAATTAAAAGATGAATCTACCTATAATAGAAATTTGCTAGCTAAAAGTAAATGGATTGCATTGGAAGCCATAGGTTCAATTTCTTATGAAGCTACATTGATGCTCGACAAAAATTCGGAAATGCGCAGTAAATATCTAAAAGTATAGAATGAATTTATTTTTGGTATGAATAATTATAGATAATATTCTTCAAAATTAAAGTCTCTTTATAATGATTTCTCGTTCAAAAATAATTGTGAATTTATACTACTATTATTAATGTGAAAGTTTGGATAGATGGCTGATATTAGTCAATCACGCCGAAACAGCTAAACATAATTGGAGGAAATTTAGCACAAACAGATTATAATCAAAAAAAGAACATAGACTACTATTTATTCTGGTTAATTTTTTATTTATGGAAAACTAAATTTCTCCAGTAATGAACAGTAATGAAAATAATATTTTACATTTGAAAAGAAACTTAATTTTATGCTCACGAGATGTAAAAAAACTATTAATGTGTTTAATGATTTGCAATAATTATTAGTAGCCCTAAAAATACAAAGAATCTTAATTTTAAACAAATTAATAAGCTGGAAAAAAGGAAATTTACTGTGGAACAATACAACACTGTTTAACGCGTTGTTAAGGTTTCAATAATTGAGGTCCGAAATATTTTTTGAGATTTCAGGAAAATTAATAGTAAGCGGTATTTTTTTGAATAGTAGAAGAATTACATTTTAGCTATAATATTTAATTTGTAACCTCAATATGTAATCCTACTTGATAATCAAATGCATAGAAAATTTGTTTACAAGATTAACATAAGGTTTTAAATCACATGTGAGCTATAAGATTGGGTAGTTTACTTTTTCATAAACAAAATACAAAAAGAGTAATCATCAAACGGTCAGACCTTCAGAAGTGAGAAAAGCAAATTTTTTGGAATCACGCCAGTCTATTTGCAATACGCTAATTCCAAATATGCTAGTCATGCTAGTAATGCACATGCAGTAGACACTTTATATTGTCTTTATGAAATTTGATAAATTACTGTCTTCGTATCATTTTTGTAATTTTTTTATCAAATTTTGTTTGAAATTCATTCCTAGAAAGAGTTTTAGTCAGTCTGGCCATAGTAGAAGTGACCACGATAACTATAAAATTTAGAAAGCTAGTTAGATTAAATTTGGTATACACATTTTAATCATGTATAGTTATTATGAAACTACCAATGAGCTAACAAATTATTCCATTGATTATTTTGTTTAAAAAATTGCATAATTGTCAATTTATGTTTTCGTAAATAGTCAATAAAACTGAGTGTGAAGTTTACGTACTTTTATTTCTTCTAATTGGAGCAAAAATTAGGCTTAAAGTTACAATCATGGTGTTAAGATCGCTCAGCAAATTTCATTTATCTACCTTATTTTGTTTTTCAGTCCATGCTCATATTTACGAAGAGATAGGAAAATAGACTCGTATTCTTCAATAGATTCGGTTCGAAACTAAATATAAATCTATTATTTTTTATTCAATCTATTAAATGCTTGCTGCTGGCTTTCTGGCACAGAAGTAGCGCGTCTTCATCGTGTTCTGGGAGTCCCGGGCTCAAGTTTGGGCATGGTTCTACTTCTGTGAGATGTGTGAATGTGTTCCCCTGAAAAAAAGGCTATGCAAGCAAATTTGGTGAGTGAGTAGCTAAGTCGTACTCTTTGCCCTAGTTGGTGCTTCTTAGAAAACAAGAGATGCTCCTTTCAGCTTAAATCTGCTGCTGTATCAACTAGGGTGAATAGTTTTTGGGGATATTAAAAATTATGAAATTTTATAATATTTTGATTTCTGTTGTGAACATAAAACTTCAATGACGATCTACTCTTCTCTCAGTTCTTAGTTTTATTTAGGGACATGCTTGGATTGAGAAAAGAGGTCTTTATACTAATTAAAGTTTCATCTTTCCACTTTAATTTAAACCTGAATTTTACAGGCACATAGAAAATTATGAAGAGATTTGTAGTTTAATAATCAGGCCTACTGCTTAAGGCCTACATAATAGTATAAATGAATTATATGACTATCGAAATTTGTAGCTTAAACATATTTTGCTGAAAAACCTATCATGAGATGTAGTTATATAAAAAAATAATTGAACCTTTTCGCAGGTATTGATAGTGGTGAGCCGAATGGTCACCAAAGGCGGCTAATATATATATATATATGTATATATATATATATATATATATATATATATATATATACAAACTAGAAAAAAATCTGCTTTAACCATAAAATGTACTGGTGAATTTCTGTACAATTAAATTTTAAATAATTTGCTTAAACATTTTGCCTTCGTTCTCCGCAATTTTCTAAATTTGTTTAGAATTTTTATGAAACGAACCGAATCACAAAGTTTTGAAAAGTATTATTTTTTGGCCGAGACTAATTTTCATTATTTCAATTTTAAAGTAATCTTTTTAAATGTGGTTACAATATTAATACTACAGAAATAAATCTTGATCTTCATTTTCAAATAGCAATTCCTTTGATTACGTATTTCAGAAGGAAGATGAACCAGGCATTTACTTTTTAAATAGTATTATGATATTACGTTACCATATCCACCCAAAAGCTTCATATACACTATGAACAGAACTTAAGTAAGGTAATTAAATAAAATCTCGACTTCAGTGTCAATCAAATGGACCATGATCAAGGACATATAAATAAACTCAATCGGTTGAAAAAAAGCAACAATAATTTGATTTTTAATCACTATTAACAAATATACCAGGGATTAATCGTCAAAAATTAAAGATAGATTCTGTAAAACCCCTAAATTGAACGCAAAAATCGATAATTCGTTACTATTGTTCGTCAGTACCATTCAAGGCCTTTGTGACCTTCTGTGGGGGTGTCTAGGGGGAACGACTCATATTCATAAAGAATATGAGAAAAGATTTCGTTAACTACCTTCCGCTGATTTACAAATGTGAGTAATTGCTTCATAAATTCAGAAATAAAATCAAACAATAAAATTTATTTTATTGCTAATCTGTTGCCCGATCCTGAAAATATTTGAATGTTTTATTACGAGATAATTTTTAAGTAATTCAAAACTACAAAATTTCAAACAGTTTCGTCTTTTAAGCAATAAGAATTAATGCTAATAACCGATGTGCGATTGTTCTGAAATCCTATATAGGTTTAAAACGTTGAAGAAACCGTCAACGGCCCCATATTTGAAGTAAAGATTTTAGTTGCGATATTCAGATAATGTTACTAAAAAATAGCTTGAAATTAATTAACTAAGAATTCTCTCAAACTCGCTCAATGAACATCAGTCAAATTCAATGTTTTACCTTATTTACTTTTT
>JAOUZG010034092.1:0-16754 GCA_026289955.1 Argiope argentata | reverse complement strand
TGCATACAATTAAATTATACTTATATAAATACTATATAATAATAATAATTGGTAAAAGTGTAGCGTGTCCTTTGCACCGCCAAGGATGCCAAGTCGCCAATAAAGATGGCGTACAAAATAAGCAAACATTTTTGCTAACAGCTACAATTCTGCAATTTCTGCATTAAAATTATGTTCTTGACTAATAAATATTCTTTTATATGGGAATATTTTTGTTTAACTTTTGGGATCACTATCCTCGCTTATCTTAACAATACTGAAATAACAAAGTTTTTTAAAAGGGCCGCGTTGATCTATGTTGTAGAGAGAAAAATTTAGAGCATGCGATGCCGTCGGCATCTGAAGAAGATATCGGACAGAATTATTTTTTTAAAAAAAAAACATCCTACAGCTTTGCTAGCAGAGGTAGCGAGATCTTTCTAGCTTCTCTAGCACATTGAACTAGTAGTAAAAAAACTTAATTTTCGTACTGAATTAAAATTGTTGATAGATATTTTTTATTTAATATTTAATTTTACATTTTTCATAAAATAGCTGCAATTCATGCACAACTCAACTGTTTTAAAATGTAATAAACAAAAAAGTGTTATAGTTGCTTAGAGAAGATCGTCTTTTTGGGTTGTATACTGGTGATATCTCAGTGGGGCGGAGACACTACAGTGCATTTCTGCCTATTATTTTAAGGATAGTAAAACTGCACCAGGAATGATGACTCCTTTAAAATGTAAAATATATATTTCAAAACAGTGTTTACTATTATAATGATCGATTTTTTTTGTTTTTTTAAGCTATAAAATCTATTTTTAGTTATGAAAAGACAGCGCTTTATTTGATGACACAAAAACCAGGTTTGGCTATTCTGTGCCAACCACGTATTTCAGTATTCTTGTGCAATTTTTGGTATGATTCAATCAAAATGTATCAAAGCTAAATCATAAAGACGGAAATGCACAAACTTATCAATTCCAAAATATTGTAAAATGTGAGTGTGGGAAAGGGCTATCTTCCCAAAATTTTTAAACTGATACCATTAATACTAAAATGGTTGTTTATACATACTAAAATTCCGAGAAATGCAAAATTATATGTTTATCAAGTAAAATACACATTATTATAATAGTTTCGGATTTTAAATACGAGAATTTAATTATAGAACAAATGTTTGTAGCACTTTGAAGGAATAGCTTGATTTTGTATTTTGTAATTTAATTCTTATATGTGTAAAATTATTTGCTTTAAATACGTTAATTTTTATCAGATAAATATAATAATGTCACGTTATTAAATGCTTTTAATATTCTGATATTTATATATCTCATTTATTTATACTATGCGGATTAGAGAAAATGTTACACATCAACCATTTTCAGTTCCTGAAAACAGCAACGACTCTAAAAGGTTTGGAAAAGCAATTCAATATCATTACCAAGCACACATCAATATCATTATCAAGCAATTTATTTAACTGCATCTCGGTTATCAAAATACCTCGAAATCTTATCAAGTAAATCACTGACTTGAATACTACAAACTTCAACCATGCACTAGACATCCCTCTGAAATCGTTCGGCTATCTGGGCAATTCGACAGAGATAGAAGGGTCTCGCAACGATTAAGCGCTCCAGTCACACCCTTGAGGTAAGAGTACCAGATTCCGACATTCTAACTGCGAATTGCACCGCTCCCCAAATTAATCTTGATGGATGTGAAACTATTGGAGCAATAAGTCTGGTTGCCCTTGGAGGCAGTTTTCGAATAGATATTGGAAAGGTCAAATGGCGTGTGTGAATGGTCGCTGAACTATTCCAGGGATTAAAATCAAGCTCACGATACAATTTCACCGAAAAGTGTCCTTATCATAATATTGTGAATTGTCGCTAAAATTAGAATCTATCTATTGCCTGTTTGATTTGGTTTTTAGAAGGGTGTTTCAGCTTGAAAAATTTATTTCTCATCATGTATACTCACCTGCTATTTCACTATTATTTCGCTCAGTTTCTTAATATTTGAGTTTTCACAATTGTATTAATTAATAGCTAAATTCTAATTTGAAAAAAAAAAATCCTAAATTGGATCCTAATCCTAATCCTAAATTGGATTCAAATTCCGATTCTAAATAACAAAAAATATTATACATTATGTTTACTATATCTGATAGTGTTGAGACTAAGCGTTGTTTCAGTGTTGAAAATAAAATTAACAAATTTTATTCAATCCTTTTAAATATATTATATGCAGTAAATTAGTTTAAAAAACTATACAGCTGTAATTTTTAACTCTAAAAATATAAATTTAAATTATTACATGAAGATACTCTGTAAAAAATTCTTTTCATTTAGATTATCTACAATCATCTTTAATTAATTTCACTATTTATTTATATTTTTCTTACGATTTCATTTTTTATTTTATCAAAAGTAGTATAACTAAGTAATAAATTATTCCTTTCCTATAAAAAAGATGTGTATGGTTAAGCCTAATTCCTAGTTTTCAACTTTTAACCACTTAACTGTTTTGTTCATATGCCATACGTGCATCACTTTAATGAATTTTAATAGTAATCACAAAAAAAGCTTTCGTAACAATTATAATTCATTTTTTAAATTGCTTCGAATGCATAGATAAGTCAAAAACTCAATGGATTTCCCTTTGAATAAAAATAAGAAAATATTCCCAAAATTATATATAGAAAATATTCCTTTTTTTAGATAATAAAGGAAAAACAGTTAAGTGGTTAATTTAATATCACTAACTTAAATTATATCTTTTTACAAAATATCCTTGAAATATTTAGATAATCGAGAACATTTTCTAAGAATGCTTCATCGTATCTATGACATTGGACAAATCCATCCACTTAACCCTTGATCTACTAACGGTACTTATAAGTACCATTTAAATCTGGATTATATTTTCGTAATATAACAATTTTTGCCGATGATATACTAAAAAATGCGAAGAATATAGTCCGAATAGTGAAAAGTTCATATAAGTTAAAAGTAGGAATGAAAAATATTTAATAATTAAATCAATTAAGAACTTTCTAGTAATTAAATTTTTTATCTTGAGATCTCTGGGATAAAAATGAGGTTGGAAAATTGATGGCAACGTAATGCAGTAGATAAAGGATTAAACAGTTTTCTGCTTAGTAAGCCTTCAAGCATTAAAATTACAAACTTCATTCATCTTGTAGCTTATTCTTTATTTTTTCATCATATTAATTAGATAAATCAAATTTAAGTTTTTATCAAGGATGTTATACTTCGTAGAACAAAAGTGAATATACATTTCATATAGAACTATTTTAATTCATCAATTTACTTAAGATTATTTATATATAATTCAACCTAAAAAATCATAATCCAAACTCCCAACAAGGAATTTCTCACTATTTGGCATTTAAACTACACAATAAAACATTGTTATCATAAGTAAATATTAATATAATATTTTATAAACTTACGTTTTGATGAGGAAAAATCACCCGAAAATTCGAGTTCCAATCTCATTGCAGAATTAGAGAAGCACGGCTATTTGATACAAAATCCTTTAATTCCTTAATCCAGAAATACAAAGTCCCATATCTACTTGAAATGCTAAGAAATCGTTTACGTCTCCTTCAATTTGAAATCAAATCCAGTAAAATTGAGAACTTAAAATGCAGATTTCCTCAACTTCTATACTGTTCATAGATGTTTTCATTTACAAAAACACAGAAACATTTTATATTGTTTGATATAGTGTTTCACACAGTTTTTGAGATTCGGTGCTCATTGATCGTGATTGAAATCCAACATTTGACTATCTTCCCCTCTTGATGCAGAAGAGGGTTAACAAATTTAATTTCAACACCAAGTAACTGGTGCCGTGGAGATTTCTCTATTGTAGAACAGACAAAAAGTAAGTTATTTCAAATCTTCACATAAGAAACAGAATTCAAAGTTCTTTCGTATCAAAATCAGCAGTGATATACATTCAAATGCACACCAGTTAATCAAAACGCCAATATAAGCTACAAAATGGTTGCCTACGAAAACATATGTTTCCTTGCTTACATTTTAGAATCAATAGTCATAAAGTCGAAATGGAGTCTGTTTTTCACAGTTTTTTGCACATTATAATCGATAGAATATTTTGGTTTGAATCGGGTTTATATCTTGTGTATCTTGCATTCATTCAGCAACATTTTCTATTCTATAAACAATACAGATGATGCCAAAATTCTCTTAATATTTCCTAATTCTAAATTCTGCCTTCTTATGTTTTTTAATGTTGCCACTCGAATTATTTCATTTAGCATTCTTCTTCTTTCATTTTTTCGAATCTCAACTAAATAATACAATACTGTAAATGCATTAAGAAAAACGTTCGACTATTATCAGAAATATCTTAATCATGGCATAGATTATTCATAATACGTCAATCACCATTGTACTTTTAAGGTATTATACATAAGTATATTACAATAAAGTATCGTATATTTTAAGGCTATACAAAAAGCCATAAAATCAGATGAAAGGCTAAACAAAAAAAGATCCAGGGACAAGAAAAATACTCTGTACCCTTTAGTAAACTTTTAGAAAAGTTTAAATCTACTAGTACAATCTTCTTTGATTTGTTTGCATATTTTTTAGTTTATTTTATTTTATTTTGATGCGATTTTGTCTTTTGGCTGTGATTGCTCCTTTTAAATGCTATTTGATAATTGATTTATAGTATTTTAGATATGTCCTTTCTCGTAGGGAAAAGAAATGATAAGAAACACTGCATAGAAAAAGAGAGATGTTGTGCTTCGTAAAGCTAGTTATGAGAGATCAGAATCTTTGGCAACTTTATGAGGGCAACGTAGCTAAGTACACTAAAATGATTACCAACTAATGTATTTATTCATTTCTAAAACATTTCCCATTGCTATAGAAACAAACAGCATTACAAGTAGAATACCGAGAGTGAATCGAAAACGTTTTTCACAGTATTTCGAAGGTTGTTGTAGTTATTTATGGCACTTTACAAGCCCACTGACAGATCTAAGCCGGGTGAGCGTCCCTTGTTTTTTCAGTAGCACCAACAGGGGCCAAGGGAATGACGTAGCTACTTAGTGCATCAAATTCGCTTGCACAATGCCTTTTTACAGGGGAGGGGATATTCAGACACCTCACAGACGAAGCACAGAGGAAAGCACAAAAATACCCGAACCTTTATTTGAACTCGAGACGCCCGGGGAAAAGACGTGCTACTTCACTGCCAGGGCCCCGGCAATTTCGTAAGTTAAATTTTTCTAAACGCATGGCCCATTTCGAAGTAACATGAAGTGGTTTTCGCCCAAACTTCGCCAATATTCAAAGAATATTGATTTACAAGATGGATTTCTGAGCCTGTGTTCTTACTTCAAGGGAGAATATTCGAACCTGATGGATTCAATTTTTGCCTTCTCCAGATAGGCCTCCGGGATGGTTCTTAAGTGAAATCGGATTTTTTTAAATATTCCCTTCTTTGGAAGTTTGTATGTCTGACTGTTCGAATATAAAATAGGTTATTAAAAAACAAACAGATTATTTTCGATAGATAAAAGTTGGGCACTCAAATTTATTATATAAAATACAGGTATCTGTCAAATTTGGATTCGAAACTATCCAGAGTTGGCCATTTATCGTTCTGTGCTCTCACGAGCATCAAAACACAATTTAAGTGCAATGACTTAAATATATAAAATTTGGTATTTAATTTTTGTGACTACACAGAAAGACTTGAGTCAAATTTTTGTTTTAATCAGGTAGGAAAAACAATATAAAAAAGGATTTCTATTTTTAGAAACCATTAAAAGCATGAATGGAATACGATAGGAGGACACAATAGCTGCTAGAAATATTTTCAATTCAAGCCAAATGCTTCATTAAATGTTGTAATATTTCCAAAATAATATTTCCAAAAATAAATATTTCCAATAATAATATTTCCAAACATAAATATTTCCAAAAATGAATATTTCCAATAATAATATTTCCAAAAATAAATATTTCCAAAATAATATTTCCAAAAATAAGCATTTCCAATAATAATAATTCCAAAATAAGCCCAATGCTTCATTAATATAAGCTTAATATTTCGTAATTATTGTTCTCCAATGCCATACAATGCTTTCTCTGGGACAACATCTTTATTAGATTCTATTTTAGTACTATTAACTTCTCGTTGTAAAGCAACAAACACTAAAGCTATTTAGGGAGCTACATCGTAATTTTGAACCGCGGTCAGATGATGAGGACGACACCTGAACTGTATCCGCCTCTCCAAACCACATGGAAGCACGTTTGGCCATGGTGGATTTAACGTACAACAAACCCCCTTACACGACGGTTCTTCAGTGGAATCGGGTGTCGAACTTAAAACGCTTCTTTTTCGAAGCCGAGACCGCACCCACCAAGTCACCGTTGCCCAACCTTTATTACAGAGTATGTGAGAAAGTTTTAGGGAGATAGTTTTAGCTGGTTGACTAATTCAGTTTTTGGATTTTCAAAGAAGCATCTGAATTTTTCCCATGGTCAAATAGCATCCATGCATCTGATTGGCACTAAGCGAACATCTATAGATCAGAAGCCATGCTACAACTCAGCATACGGCTGAAGCTTATAGATGATTCAAAATCATCGAATCACATACATGCTCTAGAAGTTATTGAACCAATGCTGGAGTTCGTGATTCGACGTCATTGAATCGCAATCCTTGCTACTCGATTATAAGACTATTCCGAGATACCAACGAAACGAAAGAAGAAATTAAAGTATTGCAATTGGTACTTTTTATCAATTTATTGTGGACCGCTGGGGCATCATGGTAAGGTCTCGATTCGTGAACCATATGGATTCAGGTTAGGGAATCGATTCCTCTGAAGAACTATAGTGTAAGTGGATCTGATGTACGTTAAATCTGTCCAGGCCAAACGACCTCCCATTGAAGTGCGGCGGGGAGGAGAGGGATGCCTGTTCAGGTGTCGTGCTCTTTATCTGACCACGGCTCAAAATTACGATGTTTGTCCCCAGATAGCCTAATGTTTCTTTAAAACTGGACGTTAATATAACTAAACTAAATTTTATAAATTTATCTCTATCATTTAGTATGCACTTAATTCAAATCCATTCAATTGTTACAAGCGGGTGTGCGGCACGAAAACTCGCCAAGGTTGGCCACGTTTGGCGAGGAGCCTCGCGCCAGCTTGATTGGTTTGGCGAAAGGAATAATCTAGTAGCCGCTAGATTGTGCGCGATGTTTTGAGAATTTTCACGAGACTCAGGTGCACGCGCTTCTCGGCTATATAAGGACGAGTAGCCGGCGTGAGTTAGTTAGTTGCTATAGTGATTTGATCGAATTAGTGGAGAGTTTGTTTTGTAATAAAAAGCGTCTCGCTGGACTAAAGGATTTGTGAGCTGTGTTTGCGTTTGCTGTTAACGCTGTGTTATTGAGCTCGCTGCGATTTACTGTTGCTGTGCTATACGATAGCTGTTTTGCAGTCTGTTTTTATCGTACGTAAGACTTGAATTTACGCTGTAATTGACTGTTGACTGCTGGATTGTATTTATCTAAAATTTTTACTTTATTAATTATCCTGTAAATAACTGTAAATAGCTGTAAATAAATTTGTTTGTGCTGTCATCATACAAAGTCCATTCAATCCGAACCCGCTACGCTAAAAACGTAACACTATTAATAAATAAAGTTTGAGAACGAAGTTTTCTGACATACAAATAAATCTATTTAAATTCCAAACATGATTAATTTTATATATTCTTCAAATGAGAATTTAAAACAATTGTATGTCTTACTTATAAGAAGATTAATTTTGCCATCTAATCCTATTTGTAATTTCGATGTTTACCAACATATTAATCTTTACATCCATACCATTTTCCGCAGAGTATTTTCCCTGGTTGAAGCATATATTTTCTGACAGAAAGAACTCATTTATTATTTTTAGTCACCTCGTTCCCAAGAGAACCGATTAAATAGCGGTATCGAGCTTGTATTTCAGTTAGAAGAGTTGATGTATGGCAGAGGTAGGATCAAGTTGTTGTCAGAAGTAATTTATCGGAGGTAATCTTGCCGTCTACATCCCAAAGTCATCGTTTGTCAATGCCAGGGGTTTTGCATGAAATTATGCCTGCTATCTCATTTTCCTAGAATTCTAATCTTGATGTTTATTTCGAATTTCTGAAAATACTCTAAACTTAAAACAATTTGAGATTGTTTGGTTGATAAAGAAGCAATTGAAATTTTTAATAATTAATCTTATTGACTTTCATTACACGAATCGGAGAACAAGTATAACTAAAATTTTTAATTTTTACTCTAGAAAAGATAGTGAATGAATCAATTAAATATACATTTGTATTTAATATCATAAAACAATAGTAATACCATTTTTCGGTTAAATGAAATCTTTTCTTGGTGATAAATGAATTATGTAAATGGTTAATCTGAAAGATGAGTCTATATAATAGTAATAAAAAATTAACAATTTGCAGTCCGAAAAAAAATTAGATTCAAAATTATTTACCTAATACAAAGATTTGTTTATTGATATTAAAAATAAATATATATAATTCTTTTAGGTCGAATTTCCTTGAAAAATTAATCTACATCTGTTAAAACTTACGTAGACGTTTTTAATAATTAAATTTGAAAAAAAAAATAAAACGTTAAAATGATGCACAGTCTTGAATGTCGAGTCAAACTCGACATCGAACCATAAAGGGTTAACGTATAAAAATTTTTAAATGCTATAAGATGAAATTTTACAATTGAAACATTAGGTTGCCTGATATTAATTTCATAATTACAAAATCTTAATTCATACTTTGAATCCTGTCCTAAGATCATACTTTGAATCCTATTTAGAAAAAATAATGTTTTGCAAAAAAAAATCGTTTCCACTTCTGCGACCGAAACTGATTTATGAAATTTTGAATTTAATTTATTTTAGATCAATAAAAGGCCACTTCGAAGAAGTGTCATGTGATAATTGTATTTTTCTCATGATGGCCATTCGAATGAACTATACTCGTTTGAGTCCGTTGTTGAAAAGTTCCTTTGTGGCAAAATAAAAAAATAATTTTCATGCACAATAGAATGAAATCTCTCCTTCCATATGAGTGGCTAATCATGATTTACTTCCCATCACATTCCCCGTCTTTATTTATGCTTCCAAAAATGTCAGGTTCAAGAAAAAGAAAAAAAAGCAAGGCTTGTGGTTCTCAAATAGATCAGAATTTAATATTCAGATCTCCATTACTTGGTCGGTTTTAATCGCAGAAATATGGATACTTCTAGGTTTAAAATGGGGTATAAATTGTCTCTTACTAATTATAGCTAACAGGATCAATGTATTTAAAATTTAGCTATTTCAATTCAGAAATATAGGCATTGCCTTAAATATATAAATTAATATTCTTTTCTCTTTATCGGGTCAGAACATGATGCTGTATTCGTTTGAGGCTTTTGAAGCCACAAAACGGACGGGCAGAAAATTGGCAATATATCATTTTTGGGGCATACATTTTCCGCGTTAAGAGATAATAGAAAATGAAAAAGAAGATTGTCACATTTGGCGACTTATCACTAACAAAATGTTATAACTTGGCACGAATGAACGCCATGTACCGGATTCTCAATATATCGCTGCATGCTTACACTGATTGTCATATGATTATTTTATACATTTCTAAATTGGTTATGACTTAATTTAATTAAGACCAAAAAAGTCTTAAAAATAATAAAGTTCTAACATGATAACATGAAATTTGAGATACAGATTTCAACTTTTTTCAACCTTTTCCTTCATTTTATAAATTTTTGAATAATTTACCATTTGAATTATAAACTTATAACGTTTCTTAAGGTAGATTTAAATAATCATTCAGAACGGACTGCAGTATCATTACAAATACTTTAATGATTAAATTAATCTTGAATTTATCTATACAATAAATTTCTCTTCGATATTCTTTAATAAAGAATATATATGTTAGCTGTATTTTTCTGATACAAGCAAACACAAGGGTATTTTCCCACGTCAAAATATTCATTTGTTGGGTATGTGGGAGGGGGAGGTTCATTCCATATCTTTTACAGGTTAACTGAATAAATATTAAGTTCTAAATAAATCCCCACGAAATAAATATTTCTTTTTATTATAAATATAATTCGTTTATCTTTATTAATTACAAAATAAATTAGATTCATTTATCGATTTGTTTATCTTTGTAAAATAAAGGTAAGCAAATAGAAGGTGAAACAAACCAGTGTAGATTAAGCAAATATTTAAATTTTATTTAAAACAGGGAAATATGAAACTCTAAGCTGTATTATCCAATTACTCATTTATTTATTTTTTTGGAAAAAAGAAACTGTGAAAATGATAACATTGTTACAATAATGAGTCCGTTTAAGGAAATTTAAGGATAGCTTTAAAAAAATTCTAACTCGTTTTCATTATTGAAGTTACAATTAAAGCTTTTATATATATTTATCGGTCATACATCAAGTCTTTTAATTTGTAGTAATATTTAGGGATGAATTTTCTTCAAAATAATTCTTATTAAACTTTACTTTCATATTACCACAAGCAAATAACAAAATTCATTATTGAAACTTTCACCATGCACGCAACAAAAAATTAAATATATTCTATATACAGTTGAAGTACAGTTTACATTTCAGTATATGACTGTCCCAGATCATATCTTATCCTTAGATATTTTTTTTTTGAATCAAGTGATTTCGAATTCAAAGCAATGTCCAAAAGGTTCTTATATGTTGTGTTACAACAATTTGACAACAGTAAGCTAATACTTTTCAAATAAAAAATAAATGTGAGGGAGAAAAAAATAAAACCTCTGAGTTTCTGTATAGAAAATACAAGCAAATTGCAATGGTTAAATATTATTAGTTTGCATTTATCAATTAATTAATCAACATTCTAGATTTTAGTAAATTTCGGGGAGAAATGTGAAGTTAAAAAATAATTATTGTAAATGCTAGCCACCTTTGGTGACCAGCCATTTCACCAGTATTAATGCTCGTTAAAATGTTCAGTTAAAATTTAATGGAGCTTTATCTCGTATCAGGTTTTTCAACAAACTATTTTTAAACTTCAAATTTTGATAGTCATATACGTCACTTATACTATTGTGTAGGACTTAAGACGTTCTTTTCATGGTACTACTCATCTCTCTTTCTATCTGTTCGCTTAAATTTTAATTTTAAATAAAAGTGGAGACTATGAAGTTGCATTTAATACAAAGACATTTTTTACCGAATTAAAGCTTGATTTTAGATAAAAAGTTGGAAAAGTGAAAACATATTTGTTCATCGTGAACTAAAGAATAATTTTCATAATTTATAACATCTCAAAGAATTATTCAGCAAACATTTCGTAGATTCATCATGAAATTGAGTTTTTAGCTTTATTTTTAAAAGGATGTAAATGCTATTAATAATAATATTTTTATTTTTTAGGTTATAAAATTTCAAAAATTTATGAAGTTTAAATTTTTGATAGTCCTTTTGTCCTAAGGAATTACCCTCTGCGAATTTTCTTGACACTTCAACTTTTAAGTGAATCAATTTTTATAACTTCTGCGATCAAATATGACCAATTTATTAAGCTTTCAATACCATAATATCAGAAGAATCAACACCTTCTTAATCTAGGCCAATCACTCTTGAGAAATCTTAGAAATTGATTGGTTTCTTTGAGACGGTCAATGAAGTGATCTAATGTCGTCCATTTATACAGAATAGAGGTGTTGAAATTTTCCTAAATTGGTCATTTTAGAGATTGATGTACTTTATTGTAATGCAACTCTTTAAAATTTAGGATATTATATTCTTTAGAATATTTTGCTAAATATGATTCACGGGGCAGATGATAATTGTAAAAAATTTAAAGAATTAAAATATTGATATGATTTTAAAAAATGAGTTTTTGAACTTTAAAATGATTTAAAAATCAATTTTCTGCTGCAATGTTTTCGGATTTCCTCGCGGTAATATACCAAAATTTAATGTAATTTTAATTAATTGAAATTTCAAAAAAAAATCTCTCCGACGTATTCATTTTTATCCTCCAAAATATATATGTACCAAGTTAGGTAGCTCTAGTTCATATGGTCTGATCTCTAGAGCACCAATATACACTCATACACAAACGCTTGCGCAAACACATTCATTTAATTATAAATCTACGGGAAATTCCGGGAACTTATTGTCTCCAAACCGATATTTTACTTAAATGGTGGACGGAAACGTCTAAAATTGTACATTTCTATAGAGTAGTGAGATTCAAATATTCTTAAATCAGTCAATTTTAATGATGGGTTTAGTTAATTGAAGTGCAACTTTTCCTATTTAAAATATTAGTACTTCAAGAATATTTTATTAAATATGACTCGCAGAACAGAGTATCAAAACATTTTAAATTCGTCGTTAATCGGATCATTTATTGACCCAAATTGCATATTGTTGTTGTTGTTACTCATGGCACTTGGGGTAGACAAGCCCCCTGCTGATACAGCAGCCTATTTAAGCCGAAAGGAGCGTGTCTTGTTTTTGAAGTAGCGCCAACTAGGGCCAAGAGTACGAAATAGCTATACACTCGCACATTTGCTTGCACAGTCCTTTTCTTACGGGGGGACATAGACGCACATGCCACAGATAGCAACACAGAAGAACAACCATGCCCTAGCCGAGACTCTCAGAACCCAAATTACATAAAATGTAGCTATATATTTCATTTAAATCACTTTAATTGTAATACTAAACAGTATTTATGGCTATTACTAAATATTTACAAATTAGCTGTTGGATCCGAATTTAAATGGATATTCTGCATGAATGAAACCATGGTTGATTTCATGATTTATTAAAATTAATATAGATACTGTTACGTTTTTATAGCGTAGCGAGTTCGGATTGAATGGACTTTATTTGAGGATTTTGTCAGCACAAACAAATTTATTTACAGCTATTTACAGGATAATTGATAGAGTAACAAATTCAGATAAATACAATCCAGCAATAATCAATCACTTACTGCGTAAATGCGTCTTACGCACAATAAACACAGTTTTCAAAACAGATATAGTATAGCACAGCAACAGTAAATCACAGCGAGCTCAATAACACAGCGTCAACAGCAAACGCAAACACAGCTCACTAATAACAAATCCTCTAGTCCAGCGAGACTCTTTTTATTTCAGAGCAAACTCTCAACTAACTCACTCACTCCGGCTACTTGTCCTTATACAGCCGAAGAAGCACAGGCACCGGATCTCGTGAAAATTCTCAAAACAACGCGCACAATTCATCGACTACTAGATTATTCCTTTCGCCAAACCAGTTAAGCTGGCGCGAGGCTCTTCGCCAAACGTCGCCAATTTGTCGCATTTTCGTGCCACTCGCACGCTTGTAACAATACTGTGAACGATTATAGAAAACTTTATTTTGGGTTTAATTTTTTTAGAAAATATTATATTTATTTATTTTATTTCATAGAATCACGTGTTCAATATCACATTTTTCTGTATTTAATTTGCAGTAATAATTAGCTTATGTTTTCCTCAGAGTTTTGTCAACGTGATGGCAATACACTGATAAAAGATATTTTTTTGCCATGCTCGTGGGGATTCAAATATTTTAATAATTTATTTTGTCATTTTTTACAAAATAAATTATTAAAATATTTGTTTAAAAATTCATTATAAATAAAAAAATTAAATTCGTAATTTAAAAAAATGTTATCATTAAAAGCATAATTTTTGAAATTTAATTTGATATACAAATAATTTTTGTGTTATATTATTTTCGAAAGTTATTAGTTATCAGCTTAATTATTAATTAATTAAATAAATTGTGATTTTAAATCATTCTAGAATCCATTTGAACAAACAAATAATTTCATAAAATTTGGTCCAGCAGCTTAGGAGGAATTCAGTCACATACATACACACAGAATAATTATATATAGAGATATATATATGGTTGTGTGCATGTGTGCCCGCGCAGACACATTTCAAAGGAAATAAAGTAGCGATTTTATTAAATAAATGTCTTTCTTCCGTTTTAGTATGAAAATTTAATCAATACTAAAAAAAATTTAGCCTTCGAAACAAAATCAGATGTGTTGACGCTCAACTCACTAAAGGAAGAAACTGCTAATACGAGGTCAATTTTTTTCTATCTCAAATGAATCGTAGAAAAGAAAAGAAAAGCATGCGAAATTATTACCAATAGCTGTATATAAGTATGGATACTTTTTGCTTTATAAATTACAAGTTCATTATAGTGGAAGTTGTACTCGAACTTAATTTCTTTTTATATTTAGAAAATTTTCGAAAACTAAGATCAATAAGAAAATTTCTAAAAATAAAAATTCAAATTTAAAAGAAATATTCTTCTAGTTCTCGGCATAACTTTTCCGAAATTTTATTTCCGAGACTACCCATTCTGCATTCACGGCGCCTTCCGAAAGTTTTGCCCTTTTTAAATTGAATCATTTCGGCAACGGCTGGTATTACTTTGCGGGAAAAGTGAGAGAGAAATCTTTCAAAGTGGGGAATATATTAGAAATTTGGAAAAGAAACAATGTATGAATAAATAAAAATATTTTTGATGTATATTTTGATTGAAATTTTATTATTATTGAATATTTGACTTTTTCTATAAAAAAAATTTAAATTGTGAATATTGGAGAATATATCTTGGGAAAAACTTACGTATGTAGAAAGGACTCTAAAAATGAAGACATCTTAATCCTGTCTTCTTTACTTTTATAATTTATTTCTAATTATTCACTTTTTTTTACTTCATAAAATTCTATATTACACATCGTTCATATGACAGTTTCAAAAACATTTACCGTCGAATCCAAATTTCCAAATTACATTCTATATTTAAAGTTAAATTAACTTTAAATATAGAATGTAATGTTAAAACTTGAGAATTTACTTAAAGTTTAGTATATAGTTACGCTTAAAAAGCCAGACAATTGAAAAATTTATAAATATTTTAACGTTGTAACAATTCCAAGAAGTTGATCAAGTTGAAAAAGAGATTTATTTTAACGAACTTATTAATACATGTAGGATTGGATGTACAAAATGTCCATTCAATCCCATTTCAATCAGTGCCGATGGAGCTGATTAAGAAAAGATGTAACGTTTATATAAAAAAAATAGTTAGTATATTTACAGTAAAAAATTTTACAGGCCATTAAAATTAGGACTGGAAAGGTTAATTACATTAAAATTAGAAGTTAAAATACTCAAATAGCACCAAAGGGCGAATCCTAACAATATGTCTGCATATTTCAACACTAATTGCCACCTTAGCGTAAGATTAAACACTCATAGTTACTGAGAACAATGAACTCTCTGGAGAAACGGCCCGCTCGATTCCAACAGCTCGCTGTTTACTAAAACGTATGGTCATGTGACTTAGCAAACTCATAGTGAAATATGTTACAATACAATAAAACTAAATTGATATCGGGGGGGGGGGGGGTCGGTATGACAGTGGAATGGTAATAGACACTAATTAAATCGCTGCATATATAAACAATAAGTATTACCATTTATATCGTTAATAAGAAATACAACTTTCGTTTCAAACAACGCTGGTAATTAGCAATATTATTAATCAGTTTTTATTTCTTTGTCGCCTTTCGCTGATTGTCTGTAAAAAAATAAAGATTTCTCTAGGATCCGGTAAAAATAACGTGTCGCGTCTGACTATTAATAAATAAGCTAACAACACGATTTCCATTACCTTGCGTTATTGACAATTTATTGCTCTAACAATTTGTCGTCTTCTTCGGTTGACATTGATTTTGTAGATGTACTTCAATTCCTTAGATCTAATTATTCAAAATATTTTCGCATCTAAAAGAAAGAAGGTGTTTTCTTGTTACTCAAAATGGCAGTATTTAGTACATTTTTTAAGAACCTTATGAAGGAGGATTCTTCTCAGTGGATGCTCTGGTATCAGGAGAGGGCAAAGGAAATACCCTGACCATGAGGTTATATTGGTATTATAGTGCATCAACTGTAAAGATACTAACTGTGGAGAAATGGGATTGAGCATCGAACTCGCAAAATTAGGGCAAGTAGATAAGAAACATAGCTACTAGACAAAAGCAATTACTCATGTCTGAAAGTTGTTATGTGGCTTATGAAACTGTCACCACATATTCCACCAACAACGAGTCGGTAGTAAGACGAACGATGAATTTTGCGCCAAGCGTATGGTGAGTGTGTGTGAGAGGTGATACTGATGTTGGATGTTATTTCTAATGAGCGTGGTGACTTTTGCTGCCAGTAGAGGACGCCACAGCAGCTGTAGAAAGTTGCTTATTCAAAGGCACGGATCACTATTGCGGTTGGATGTGATTGAGGACGGAGAATCGAACTCGCAGCACTAGAGTTTGTAGCCGAGTAGCATAGTTACCGGACAAAAGTAATTAGTCGGTTCTGTAAATTGTTATCTGGCTTATGAAGCTGTCACCACAGAACTAATGCGTTTGGGCCATTAGCATTTACCAGTAACAAATGATCGCAGAAGAGAATATACATACCTTCGTCATAATTTTAATTTTTTACGCCATTCATTCGTTCTAGAATAATAATATAAATACTTCCCTTTTGTCTGCTAGGTTCCATATCCCTGTATTAAAAAAATATAAAAAATTATGTTAGATTTTAAGT
>JAOUZG010034090.1:0-15454 GCA_026289955.1 Argiope argentata | reverse complement strand
GCTTTATCGAAATGTTACAAATTTAAAAGTGCAGACATTTCAACTCGAAAAAATATAGTTCGTAAAAATTCATTATGTTTTAACTGTTTGTCGTTTCACCATGTAAAATTCTGCCCATCACAGTCTTTGTGTCATGTTTGTAAAGGAAAACATCACACTTTATTGCACGAAGAAATCAGAAATAATAATATAATAGTTTCAAATGCAACTCCGTCGGATGAACAAATTGATAACGCTGATGAAGCGGTAAACATTTCTAGCTTTTCTGTGCAAGGTCAAAGTATATCATTTTTACCAGCTGCTGTAGTAAAGGCTTATGATTAATCCGGTCAAGGTCACGAGTGCTGCGTTCTTTTTGAAAACGGAAGTGAACCTTCTTTTATAAGTGAATCATTTGCTCGTCAATTAAATATCCCTAGAAAAAATGCTCGCATTTTCGTAAAGGAACTTGGTGATTCAAAATAGTTAAGACTCGTGGTTACGTCAATATTAAATTATTTTCCGATTCTAATATGGAAAAAAATTGCGCTTTAATACAAGCTTATATTCTTGATAAATTAACTTCGCATTTGCCTTCAGAGAAAATTGATGGTAAGGACTTAGATTATTTGAAATCAATTAATCTTGCTGAACCCAACTTTAATTCACCTAAAGAAATTAATGTAATAATCGGTGCTGACTATTTCTTTTCTCTGCTCCGGCCTGGTCGAATTGTTGGTTCTAAAAATGTTGTTGCACAAAATACCATTTTGGCTTGGGTAGTTTCTGGCAGAATTAAACCAAAAAGTAGTACACCGCATTCCATTTGTGTCAATCACATTAGTTTATGTACAGAGGATAACATTGATACTATACTGAAGAGGTTTGGGGAAGCAGAGGAAATAACAATTAAAAACCGAGATTTAACTATTGGGAAAGAGTTTTGCGAGAATTCAAGAAGAATTATCGATTAAATGATGACGGGAAATTTCTTGTTCGATTGCCTATTTTCAACAGAGCCGAAGAGTTAGGTGACTCCAAACCTTTGGCGATTTCAAGTATGTTATCCATGGAGCGAAAATTTAATTTCGATTAAGAGCTCGGTAGACAATATAAGGATTTCATGCTGGAATATGAAACTTTAAATCATATGGTTCCAGTTGATGCTGAGAAAAATGACCAGGTATATTATCTACCGTATCATGCTGTTATAAAATCAAGCAGCACTACCACTAAACTTCGTGTGGTATTTGACGGTTCTTGAAAACCAAAAAATTCAGTTTCTTTGAACTCTGTTTTACATGTAGGTACAACACTACAACGAGACATTTTTTTCAATGTTGCTTAATTTTCGAGTACACAAGATAGCTTTTTCTGCAGATATAGAAAAGATGTACCGGCAGATATGATGAAGATCAAAATTTGCAAAGAATTGTTTGGAGAAATTCAGTTGATTCGAGAATGCAATCATATAAATTATGCACAGTTACATATGTTACTGCCTCTGCTCCATTCTTGGCAATTGCATTGGATGCAGAGAAAATGCATCCTTGTGTATCTTCGATTCTTAAGAATGATTTTTACGTAGATGATTGCTTATCTGGTTCGAGTAATTTACCCGAAGCAATTGATATCTGTTCTAAACTGTCACAGTTGTTGGCAGAACATGGATTCTATTTGAGGAAATGGAGGTCCAACTGTTCTAAACTTCTCGAAAATTTATCTATTGACCACAGAGAAGCAAGTGACTTAGAAATCCATTCAGATGATTGTGCTAAGACATTGGGGATTCTTTGGAACTCTACAGAGGACATATTTTTATTTAATATATCCATTAATTTTGGAACTGAAATTACCAAGAGAATTTTCATCTCACAATCCTCTAAAATTTTTGACCCACTTGGTTTGCTATCTCCATGCACAATCATGCTGAAAATGTTTTATCAGCGTCTGTGGCTGCTGAAACTTGAGTGGGATGCTCCACTTCCCAAAGAATGGATCGACAAATTGCTACGGTTTCAAGAAGAACTTAAGACACTCAGTGATCTTAAGATTCCCAGGTGGCTCCGTGTAACTGAGAAAAGTATTTGTCTTCAAGGTTTTTGTGACGCCTCGGAATCTGCTTATGCTGCCGTCATCTACTGTGTTCAACCCATATCTCCTGATAGGAATGAAGTGAACTTAGTGGTTGCTAAAACTAAGGTAGCTCCCATTAAACAAGTGTCTCTACCTAGACTGGAACTTCTAGGTGCATTACTACTTGCGAGACTTTTCAAGACTGTGAAGGATGTTTTTTCCAGTTATGACATTTCTTTCCAGGCCTGGTCGGACTCCAAAGTGGTTCTAAGTTGGCTAGCAGATCACCCTAGAAGATGGAAACTGTTTGTAGCAAACAGAACTTCTGAAATTCTAGACGTTATACCTTACAAGCAATGGAGTTATATTCCATCCAAAGATAATCCTGCTGACATTCCTTCTAGAGGTATTGATCCAAAACTTCTCCAGAACTCCTCTCTTTGGTGGCATGGGCCATCATTCTTGAAGCTAAACAGTTCAAATTGGCCTCTACAATCTTCTAGCGATGATGAGACTGGTGATTATGCTACTGTATTTGCTGAACAAAAGACAAAATCTATATTCAGTACTGTAGTTCAGTTAACTAATGACACTGTGGACAATTTATTTGAGACCTGTTCTTCTTTATCTAAAATAGTAAATGTAATCTCTTTGTGTTTAAGATTTATTTCTAGGTGTAAAAAAAGGACGTCTGCTCATGATGAAAAGATGTTGCGAAGTCCATCATTTGTTCCTCCATCAACAAGTGAACGGCAGGCAGCTATGAAATTAATTATTAAGTGGATTCAGTTTGTGTGTTTTCAGGATGATTTGAAATTGATTAGGAATAGTGTATCTTTAAACCCTAAAAGTGTTTTGATTTCACTCTCTCCTTTTTTGGATAATGATGGTATTTTACGGGTGGGAGGTCGGTTGCAAAATTCTGATTTGGCTTTTAATGTTAAGCATCCTATAATTATTCCAGGTGAACATAAATTTGCCTTTTTACTTGTTAAGCAATATCATATAACACATATGCATGCTGGTCCTAGTTTACTGGCTAATATTTTAAAACAAAACTATTGGATAGTAAAGGGTAAAAAACTTATTCATTCTTTTATCCATAAATGTATAGTCTGTCACAGATATAAATTGTCATCGAATAGTCAACTAATGGGAAATCTTCCAAAACAAAGGGTAACGCTTGAAAGACCATTTCTTAGTACAGGCATTGATTATGCTGGACCCGTAATTTTAAAATGTTACAAAGGTCGACTACAAAGGGTTACATAGCTCTTTTTGTATGTCTAGCAACCAAAGCTTATCATATTGAAGCAGTTAGTGATTTAACGGCTGATTCTTTTATTGCAGCTCTCAGACGATTTGTATCCAGACGAGGTACGCCTAAAAATTTATTCTCGGATAATGGCACAAATTTTGTGGGTGCTAAAAGAAAGCTATCTGAATTACATAATATTTTATTTTCACTTAATGGTAATAAAATTATTGCAAATTATTTGGCTCAAACCGCAATGGAATGGAAAATGATTCCCCCTTCTTCTCCCCACTTCGGTGGTTTGTGGGAATCTGGGATTAAATCTATAAAATTTCACCTGAAAAGAATGATCGGAGAAACCAAGTTAACATTTGAAGAGTTAACTACTCTCTTGACTCAAATTGAGGCTGTTTTAAATTCTCGACCTTTGTGTAAAATTAATCATGCTGATGTATCTAATTTAGATGCCTTAACGCCATCTCATTTCTTAACTGGAGATATCATTACTAGTATTCCTGAAGATAATTCAATTAATAAGGTTAAGTCCTCTATTTTAAAACGATGGGAATTGTTACAACAAATGAAGCAAGGTTTTTGGAAAAGGTACTATAAGGAATATTTAAATTCTTTACAACAGATATATAAATGGAAAGAAAGAGTTCCAAATTTGTCTATAGGTGATCTTGTATTAGTCAAGGAGGACAACATGCCTCCTGGTGTTTGGCCATTAGGTCGCATTTCTGAGATTCATCCTGGCAAGGACGGTCACGTTCGAGTTGCAACAGTAAAGACTGTAAATGGTTATTTCAGAAGACCTATTGTAAAACTGTCACCTTTGCCATTGTGTCAAGAATAAGCCATTCTTGACAGGGTGGGAGTATGTTGGATGTATTTGTAATTTTATTATTATTGTCTTTATTTTTTATTAGTTATTTTTGTTCTCGTTCTTTTTTTGTGTGTCTGTATTGTCTCTGTGTTCTTTTAATATCATTTAAATGTATGTTACTGTATCTGGCAACAAGTTTGATGTTCAAGTATTATTAATGTGTTTTGGCAACGTCTAGTTTATGTATTCAATCACTTGAGCCGCACCCAGCTGCTGGCGTTTTGTAACAGCTCTCTCTAAAATGAAAATTAAACGTGTTTTTCACTTTTAGAAGATATTTATTTGATCTACAGCGATCACCAACAGTATGAAAGTTTCATTAACCTATTTCGTAAATCATGCTCATCATAGTAATCAAACAAACCCTCACGCCCATTTAAAAACTGAGAAAAAAGTGAAAATGTTACTAATGATCTCCTACTTAATAGAAAACAAACCTTAAAATGTCCTGTTCTTTAAAACTTTTAAATGTAACTTTTCTGCTTAAAGGAATAAGTGCTCGTTTAGAAAACCTTACTACACAAATTTGTACATCGTAATTCCATTAATAAAAATGTACAAATTTAGCGTTTACGAAAGATCAGAACGCAATGTTTAACAAATTAATTAGATATAACTTAAAGTGAGGCGAACTTTACCAAGAAATTCTGCTCCAAAATATGGTATCGCAGATATTCAGACTCTACAACCGATAATTTCCTTGAAATGGATTGTAACATTATAAATCATGCGGCTGAAATAAGAACTCTAACCAGTATTTCTAAGCCTATATTATAATTATAACCAATAAAAATTCTGAGCCCATCTTTGATTTCACTCCGTAAACTTAGTACGATCTAAAAAAAGATTTAAAATGGCGTTTTCTTTTAAAATAACCATCTTATAAAAATCGCATTTTATTGCAAGGTTAAATTGTAACATTACACGGAATTTTTTAAAAATTTTATCCACAAAATTAATGAAATCAGAAAGACCCCCATTTAGCAAGTCTCAACCTCGTCATCACTCTGTTGGTGTAAATCTTCTAACACCATGAAAGATTAAAATTTTAATATAATCAAGACCATACATATTGTAATTTTAAAAACGAAGTTGACTCGAGACATGTAACGAAAGCTCATTAAAACACGGTGATTTCACTTTTCATATTCGACAAAACAATTTAAAATGCAACCCTAATTCTGGGGGTAGGCTCCAAAATATAAATCAAATTTGAATCACGTGGTATGCGTAATCTTCTATTATAATAAAAATGCAGCTCGAAATGCGTTGCTAAGCGCAAAACTGGAGAATGGCTCGACCGATTCGGCTAATTTTTTTTTTTAATATTTTCGTTAAGACACGAGGATGGTTCTTATGGAGAGAAAAAATTAAAAAACTGCGTGGAAAATAGTTAAAACGACACTTTTCTTACTTTCCCGACAAAAATCTTCATTTCCTTCCCCCACACCGAGTGAGATAGCAGGAAGTAATAAATTATGATTTGTTTAGAAAGAAATACGCGAAGTCAGTTGGTTTTCAATCATAGATAACGGGAAGTTTAAAAAAGAAAGAAAATACTTAATTTTATGCAGCTGATTATACTGATTAAAAACATTCTTCTCAACGGACGTGAATATCATTTTCTTCGTTTTTATTCGATGATGTTTCATTTTTTAATATTGCTATTGATTGTGTTCTGATATAAAGTTTTTTTGTTGTTCTTAAGGATAAAAATTCTTTTTTTTTTATAAATGCGACATTAAGAGCCCTTAATGTTATTCTTAAAAGGATTTATATATTAAACGATTCTTTTTTATTAATTTTTTTTGGTGTTTAATCTGTATGGATATTTTATCTATTCCTGCTCAAAATATTTGTTTGCTCAAGATATTTTGTTAACAAAATTGCCATTTTGCATCATTTAACAAAACTAAATTTTAACGCTTCGAAATTTTTCGTTATATTTACTGAACATTCAGTACACTTCACCCATTTAATTGAAAATCCTCTACATACACATGTCCATGTGTTTTTAACGACAATAATGATTCTAAATTTAAAAAATAAATAAATTCAAAAGACACTTGGAGCAACCTCATAAACTCAGCGATTCAAACCCAGAAGATAGGAAAATAAATAGCACTACATTATTTTCTGACAACTAGGCAGTCAAAGACAGTTCCTAAAAGTTTTAGAAGACTCAAACTCAAATTTGATTACTGGTGCCACTTTAAAGTGACTTATAAGCTAAATATATAAAAATCAATGTTCTGATATAATATACAGGGTAAGTCAAAATGAATATAGAAACGGCTATAACTATTTAATGAAAAAATATTTATCGATAAGATTTACACAGAATGTAGAAGAATCTTCAAAATTTTATATACAGAAGTCATAGATGTTCTATGTGACTTCCCTTGGTCACACGGACAACATCTAATCGGTATTCCATTTCACGCCATACATTCTGAAGCATTTGTTCATTAACCGACTCAAGCGCATTACAAATGCGTACTTTCAGTTCTTCAATTGTTTTGGGCAAGGGAAACACAAACACTCTGTCTTTCACATAACCCCATAGGTAGAAATCACAGGGTGTCCTGTGTCCACAAACATCCTGTTTCCTCAAACATCCGATGCCATCTGCGTATGTTGTTCGCATTTGGAGGTTCTTCATTGTACCGCTGACGAAATTTTCTCTGCACTGTAATAACAGAACGGCAACTGTGAAATTCCAACACAGAGAATGCTTTCTGCACGGGACTAGCCATTTCCACTAATGAGACGCCGCGCTGAACAGGTTTCTTGTCGTTGCGAAGTTCGATTTCGCGCATGCGCAGGCATCCGCTTGGCTGCACGTGCGCTTTACGTTAATAAATTTTGAAGTTCCGTCTACATTCTGTGTAAATCTTATCGATATATCTTTTTTCATTAAATAGTTATAGCCGTTTGTAATCGCTATATTCATTTTGACTTACCCTGTATATCAACGCACAGCCACTACCGCTGAAGCCCCAGGCTTGAAATTTGGCAGGGTTGTCCATATGATTACGAAAGTATCAATTAGTTTGGGAGAAATTAATTACCCCACTTAATTTCTGTGAAATTAAAATCTGTAATGCTACTTTCCGAGGGAAACACGGTTTTTCGTAACAGCAATCACTGATGCGTCCCGTAAAACCGCGTTTTTTAAATTGCAATCGTTACGCGTCCGTTCAACTTACAATCAATATCGCAGTGGAATAGGATGGACTTCAATCGTAGACCACGGAGGTATAAATTATTTTACGAAATATCGACGCAAAATTGAATATCGAATTTTTTTTTTTTAAAAAGTCCATTTTGACGGGTCAATTTCTTGAACGGCCTTGTAAAATAGACGCTTAGCTGGAAAAATATAGAAAATATGTTTCCTTAAAGACAATACGAAGTAGTATGCTGCAATACAATTAAAAAAATTGAATTTCTAAAACTGAATTTTTAGCAAATTTTTTTGACGAAGAGGCGAAATTTCAATTTAATATTTAACTATGCGAAACTTTTCAAGATAGCTTACTTAATTTTTTTTACATAAAATTGTATCCATTTTTCAAAATCGTATGAAAGATGGTATAATTTAAACTACGCATTTAACTTTTCCTTTTAACATTACAAATCTAATCGATTGATAAATAAAAATGAGACTAAACTTTTAAAAATATAATTTGGTATTTCTTTGGCACACCCTGATTAATTTTGATAACAATCCAGCAAAAATTACGCGTCTTTTCTACCTCGCATACTTCACCTGAAAGTTGGAACACCAGTAATGCTACCACGAAACCTTTGTCCACCAAAGTTATGCAATGGTACGAGACTACACGTGACTAGACTCAATAAGTATGCAATCGAAGCTACGATAATGACTGGAGGTGCTCGAGGAGAGTTGGTTTTAATACCCAGCATTCCACTAATTCCGTCGGAATACCCTTTTGAATTAGAAGAGTGCAGTTTCCGGTAAAAGTTTGCTTTGCAATCACCGTTAATAAGTCACAAGGACAGACATTAAAAGTAGCAGGAATCGATTTAAGAGAAAACTGTTTTCCACACGGCCGATTTTATGTATCTTGCTCCAGAGTAGTTCATCAAGAAGCATAATTTTAGCACCAGAATTAAGAACCTTCATCAGATTAATAACCTTGAACATACCTTTGATTCCACTACACAAATTTTCAACGCTCTAGCATAAGATTCGAAGGGCGCTTCCTATTCAGATTACTATCTATATGAAAATAGAATCACTTGCACATGTTTTACTACAACTATGCTCCAAAAGCGTTATTCTACTTCAACAAATTATAGAATGAGAAATAAGCTTATTTAGTTTCACTGGGAAGCTCTCCTGCACACAGTATAAACGTTCAAACTGAATTTTAGATTTAAATTTTTATAAAACAAACTATCCAAACCGTTATTCTAAAATCAAACATCAATCCAAAGCGCCCAACGAGAGTTCGTTGAATACCGGCAATTGCATTTTCCGTCATAAATAACTTAGTAAAAATGGACCTCCAATTCTCAAAACCTACTCCGGAACATATAGTTCTAAAGCGAGTTTTTTCTATCCATTCTCATTTTAATTATATTTTCTTATAGCATTATTGTTTATTTACGTTTAAATTCATCAAAGTAGCAAGTTGTGATAGTATCGTGGTTCTTTGTTGTGAAGATTCTTGATACTAAAAATTTCTAAGCAACCATTTTGTATTTAACCCAAAATGGAGCACAAAACAGACAATTTGGAAGATTATCAAAGTAAATATATAGAGAAGTTCCTTTGGAAGCAAGATTTAATTCCTTCCCTTCTTTATAACAAATTATCTACCAAAAAATGACCATTATTTTTAAATACCATTATCTTCTATTTTTGCTGTTTCCTTCACATTTTTTACGGTCCGATCAACGGCAAAATAATTTGATAACTTTATAACTGAGGCAAAAAAATTCACTTACATTTTTAAATTTTGTTTATATTTCTTTCCCAATATTTTCATGAAACTAATGAAGTATGCATTTAGAATTATTTAAGCAAGGATTAATGATTTTAAATATTAAAAAAAAATTGAATTCAATAGATGCTTTGCTTACTAAAAATAGATTTTCTTTTAAATTCAGTTAATTGAATTTCGGTATTTACAATTTTTACTAATCATAAGATTTTAAAAGTTGCCATCTTCAAGAAAAAGAGAAACAAACAACACATTTTTTTCCCAACCACTAAGCAGTCGCATGCCAGCTCATAAAACTTTTAGCGTCTGGATGCGATTGATTAGGGTCCAAGGAGCCTTTTTGGCTGCTTTAAAAGCTCCCTCTTCTTTTGGGGGAGAAGGAAACTCATACTTTTCGGTTATTACAAGATGAGTTTCGGATTGATAAATAAGATTATGTTCCATTTTAAAATATAAAAATAATAAAACATACAACAATACTATTTTCTAAATCCTGAGCTACTTTTTGAAGTAAACCGAGTTCTGAAGTTCTTCACACGAGAATGTCCTTGATCGAAAAAAAAGACAAATAATGATCACCGGGAGCAAGAAAAAGTTTTGTATCCACCAGAATTTTAAATACTCGTCAAGAATTAATTCCTTCTTGCTGACATCTGTAACTGCAAGTAGTCTTTCCTGGCTGTTTTTCGACCAACAATCCAGAATTATCAACAACACACACATATTTAACAATAAGATAGCAATTTCTTGTAATTTTATGTTCTTTTTTCTTCAAGTAACATGCTTGTTTATATGTTTCATAATAATATACTCAAGGGGCAGCAACATCTTGCAGTATCTGATATGTAATGCTCATCGTTGTTCAAGAAAGGCAGAATGTCCCACTCCTTCAAAAAGGAAAATATACAGCAGTTGCAAAGTTCCAGAACCATCGGAAGACTTGAACCAATGAATTTGAATGTTACGCTGTTGGTTAAAGAAAGGTGAAATGGTTGTTCCTCATGAAGGTTTGAATGCCAGTCTAAAGAGCAGGCCTTGCATTTATTTCACTCGGCCAACAGCCAGATGTCAAACAAGATGATGCCTAAAAAGAAACAAAAAAAATCATTATGCTAATAAAAAATAGTTTTAAAAGAACCAGGATTTTTTTTTTTTTTGATTAAAAAAAAAAAAACTTTTTTTAAAAAAATCAGTTAGTCCCCCCCCCCCCTCAATGCGAGCAGTGCAGTTACAGACTAGAAATGTAGCAAGAAAGAGAGTAGAAAAAATATTCTAAACTTGTATAGTTTTTGAAAGGAATCTGCCGTCTCAGGGTTTGGTTCTACGGAAAAATAGTCAGCGCAATTTGTCTACCATAAAGCCAGAATGTCAGCTATTAAAAAATATAGATATTTTTTAAATATTAATTAGAAATTATTATATGTATTTAAGAAAGAATAAATTCTGGATTTTGGTATTGCATAAAACAAAATTTTTCACAAAAATGTAATTACGTACAAACAGATGACTTATTTACGAACATCTAATAAAGAAACATTTGAGCCTAAACAACATAACACTCAGATTTATTCACTTAAGGTATTAATTTTTCATAGTTTCAAACACTCTAATGACAATACTAATTGTTTATTTTTAAATGATTTCACATTTAACAATCTTTAGAATATGAAATTTTAGTTATTTCGGAGCAAAATAACTCGCTATATGCAGAAAAAAAAGCTTAAAGATGTTCCTGAATAAATATATATATATATATATATATATATATATATATATTCTTACATTTAACAGAAAACTGTAAAAGTGTAAGCTCATCTCTTTAATAATTTCTACAAAAGTGAGCACTGAAACACATACAGCTTTTTAGGAATTATGAAATTTACACATAAGTTCATTCATGAAAAAAAGAAATATTAAAAGATTTTTTATACAGCATCTAATTGATGAATATCGACATATTGCAAGTTATTACAATTATATTTAAAGGGATCAGACAAGTTATACAAAACAAGACTGATGTAGCATGGGGAATCATCATTTTTATAAATTATTAGCTGAATGCTTTTTAAAAATAATGCGAAAAGCTAGATACATTTAAATATAAATTCAGATTAAATATTTTATATAACAAATAGTCAGTTTGCGAAGTAGTTAACAATGAAAAAAAACTAGCGACTTTTGTAATTGAATTTTCAGATGCATCGAACGTGCATTTTCAATAAGAAAAAAATATAATTAATGACATACAGTTCAAATTCGAGTGCCTAAAAAAAGGAGTTGCGCTTTAAAATGGTAAGTTTTTTCTTATATAGGAGAAAGTTTAGAAAACCTGACTACATTAACAAAGAAAATATGTACCTGTATATAGAAGGCGATATCAAATAAAACGATCCATTCAAGCAGCATCACTTGTGGGAGAAATGCCAAGATACTGAAACTTTAAAAGGACATTTTTATAATAACACACAAATAAAATTACTATAAACTATAACTTCATTCAACAGAATAAGTTAGAAAAACATGTACAATTTAAAGAATTTCTATTATTTTTGCGTTTTTTTAACATAGAAGGTATCGATAATTTCAGTCTTTATGAGATACATTTCAATTTAAGTAAACAGAATATTACATTAAATCAGACGGGAGAATGTCGAGATAAAATGATAAATTTCATTTACTATAAAAATTCTATTTCACTAATAATAAAGTATTAATAAATTTAAGCTCAGTATTCATAAACTTAAGTATTAGTAAATAATTATTAATAAATAATAATAAATTTAAGCTTTAATAAATTTTTTATTCATAAAAATTGAAAGAAATACCAAGAATTTTTAATATCGCTCTTAGATTCATATAATGTTTTAACTACACAGAATCAATCTAATTTAATAAAAAGAAATTCAAGGACCTTCCAGTTTATATTTCATTTTGGAAAACACACTGCATCAAAATTAAAAACAAATATTTAATTTCTTTAATAAAATTATTGTATTCATTTCGCTTCTTCGTTTAGTTATACTTTTACTGCCTCATTCAACTGCATAATATTGAACCAATTTTAATTTATTTATTAAAATTAATTTTTTTCAAAGATTTTGAGAAATTTTTTTGCAATCTTAATGAATTTCCTCTCAATATATGGGATAATTTTGTTCTAATGTTAATAATATCAAGGTCATTAGCTTAATTAATTGTGTGCTCATTCTGCACTTTTTGTATAGATAATTACTTTTAGAAAATATTACATAAATACTCAATTATCAATTTAAGATTAAAAACTTTATTTTATTTAAAATTTTAACGACATTTTATCAATTTATTTAATAAACTTTAAACACTTCCGTGATAACAAAAGCACTACTAAATAATTTAAATGTTTAATGAGTATCTTAAACTATTGAACAAAATTGACTGGAATTTTTCTCAGCAGTTTCATGTACTATTTCAAACAAAGAATTTTCTTCTATTCAAATTAATGTTTTCGATGAATTTTTTTTTCATTAAAATTACTAAACACTAGACGCCTTTGGCGATCAGCAAGTCTAATAGGAATTTCTCTAAAATTTTCAATAAAATATTTTTGTAACGTGTTCTCTTAAGAACCTCTAAAGCAAAATATTATTAAGCTTCAAATTTTAAAAATCGCAATTTATTTTATTATAAAAGCCTTACCATATTAAATACTTTGTACCACACATTTGTAATTTTCTATCAGCATCCATAAGACTGACATTTGAATTTTAAATGAAAGAGAAAACCTATAAATTAGAAAGAAGAATTTTTAATGAAAATCAAACATTATTTAAAGAGTATAAGCAAACAGAAGAACGAATTCTTTAACATTGTAATCTTAGGTGTACCACAGAATATTTTTTAATAAAGTAGGCAATATTTCAAATAATTATTTAATAAATATTTTTCTGGTTCATTATAAAACTCAATTTTACTTCAAAAGTCTTTAAATGTGATAAAAAATATTTTGTTTCAATCAATAATTGTATTTCTAAAAACAATTTTGAAGTCTAAATTGTGTTCAATACTTGAATCCTCCAAATCATATTCAGTAAAATGATATCAACAATCTAACGCTTCGCTTTTCTGTGATCAGGCCCAAAAACTAAGAATTTGAATATCATTATTTTAGATAATTAGATTTGGGGAAAGAGAATTATATTTGTCAATACAATTGGCAATAAGCTCTGAAATGTCCCATTTTTAAAAATTAGGGACATTTAAATTTTTACGGCCCAATCCGTTTTAATTACAAAAGAAGACTTCTTTAAAATATTAAATTGATATTAATTAAATCTTAATATTTAATTTTTGAATTGAATATTATATATTTTATATAAAATATTATATATTGCTTCAATAATATTTTACTAAATACCAGCTGGTACCCGGCGAGTCCTCCACAGAATAAATAATTTTGCAAATATTGTCTGAAATAGCCGTCTTATTTATTTAGTAATGATAGAATGATATTTGTTTTCTTATCTGCAATGAATACATTGATTGAACTTTTAGGATGTATATAGAAGTGCAAATAATATTTTTTTTAACTTCATTATTCAAGGGCTTTAGGGTAGACAATTTTTTTTTTAAGTCTTCAGCAAAAACAAATTTCTTGGCTATTCGCCTCGTAAGCCTCCAGCGCACGACTGGCCATGTGAAAAACATGGTTAAATCCGCATACTTGAAGTGGTTTGCCTTTTTGATGATAATCGAGAATGCAAGTCTGATGGGGAAATGCAGTCGTTTGAAATCAAAACATATGTCGGTGGGAATAATGGGAAAGCGTGGAATGAGCAAATCTTAATACACTTTCCGTTTAAAATAGGTGCTGTTAGATACGACAAAAATACACCGTATTATGTCCCTTCATCACTTTGCTACTACGAAAAAACACAACTACGTGGATGGATTGACAAGGCGCCCAGCCCCGGCAGGGGCTTATCCCCGTTCTTGAGAAAAATTGCTAGCTGCCTGACGTAAGATAAGGTTCTTGAAACTCTGCGAATAGCCAACTGAGGTTGCAGACAAGAGAAACAACTGAGGATGTAGAGAGAAGCATGTTTTCCGTGGATTGAGAGGAGATCTTTCAGAGCCAATGAGAGTTGAGCATCTAGGGGTGGAGGTAAGGGTGATACCATGAGAGTTTGGACGATGATGCAAAAGTTGAAGATAATCTATTGTTCGTTGTTGGCCAATCAGGGAACCGAGTTATTGCGAGAATTTGGAACTTAGTCTTTGAGAGCGTTGAGGATGATTAGTTTCTTCTTTTCGGGGTCTGTTGTTTGTCTTGCTAATCTTGCTGCTGTTATTAGTTTAGGGAATTCTTGCAAAATGGATCTTATCTCTTTAAATGCTTCAAAGGCTTCTTTCATTTCTTGTATTGTAGAGGGTGTAGGGGCGTTCAAAGTTAGGTTCTTTTCAGTTTCTGGGGTGATTTGCTGAGGATTTCTAGGATGATCCAATTTTTCTGGGGGTGGGGGATCTCTTCTTCTGTTGTCGATGGGTCTTGCGATTTCAGAGTATGTTAGTCTGCCTCTTCTAATCACTAACTTGGGAAATTTCTTGCATCCTTTCCATGCAGCAAGGTGGCCTCTTTCGTTGCAGTTAATACATATAGGGTCCTGGATAGTTTCTTTAATTTGGCATTCTCTTGTTGGGTGTTTTTCTCCACATTTTAAGCATTTGGGCTGCATCTTACAGTTTTTGGCAGAGTGATAAAAACCACAGCAGTTGTAACACATAGTGGCGGTGGGTGTTTTCCTATATGTTTCTACTTTTATCTTGAGGTATAGGAGGTGGGATTCGTTATAAATATTTTTAGAATTCAGAGTTTTCTTGATATCCAGAAGGAAGATGGTATATAAGGTCTGGGCTCGGTAGTTACGGAGTTGTGAAATTCGAATTGCAGTGTAATTTAATTCTTGGAGTTCTTGTATAATTTCTTCCTTATCAGTATTTCCGGGGAGTCTTTTTATTATTATTTTCAATGGTCTATCTTCGGTGTTCTCGGAGAGGACGTACTCTTCACCAGAATCATCAAGAAACTTAATTATTTCTTCTCTTTGGGTATGGTTTGTTGGGGTAATTGCGATAAAATTCTTGACGAGCTTGTTTTCTGTACCGGGGAATTCTCTATAGATGGTTTGAAGGGTGTAATTGTAGTGGTCTGAAAGTTTAAGATTTATTGCAGGTATGGTGGATTTACCGGTCTTTTCTTCTACGAGTTTTTCCAGGGCTTGATACTTGTTTTCAGTTGGGACGTTCTTT
>JAOUZG010034073.1:4440-50564 GCA_026289955.1 Argiope argentata | reverse complement strand
CAAAAGTATGTTTATCTTTGTCAGGTACCAAACAGTGTATATTTTGTATCAGAAATTATTTTGAAACTAGGCCCAATAATTGAATTCTTATTTTTGATTCATTTATATATGGTAATTTCAATCCTTATAAAAAGATAAAAGCGTATGGTGTTTCGTGTTGGAATTGTAAAACAAAGAACAATCTCGTATAGGACTGGCTAATTCTGCCACTGCATTTTCTTGTATATTTTGTGGCTAAAACGACCGTTCTCTTTTAAGGCCATACCTTTAAGGGGGAGGAGATTGAAGTGGTTTTGTACATTAAATTATTGATATTATGGAGATAGCAACAAAACACTATTTGAATAATAAACTTTTCTTTCATAAACTCCATGGAAAAAATCTTTTGAAAGTTTGTTTTAACTTTTGAAATGAAAGCATCATCTAAAGAGGAGGGAGCAAATTCCTAGAAAAATTCTGATTCTTATTATAGCGATATAATGTTTCCAGTGAATTATGGAGGGATTCGATTAATAATTTATTAATAAAATTATCTGTTTTGAAAGCAAATAATAATAAAAAATACTAGTCCAAAAAACTGACCAGCGATCCAAAAACTTGCAAATTCCAAATCTCTTCTGCGAAATTAGTATGAATTATTTGCTGACATCTTGTGTCGTCATGTTTAAGCAATAAACAAAGAAACAGCCATGAACAAACAAGGGACGGGGGGAGAACCAACAACACATTATTTAATTGATTAATAAGAAATTAATGTACGAAATGTTCAAAAATCATCAGATTATTCTATTTCATCATTACAAAAAGAATTAGAAGTCATTCTTTTCAGTATCATCAAATGTTTATTTATTCGATAAATTCTTGTAGTTTTAGAATACAAGTCCACATTAAGCTTATTTAGCAAAATATAAAATGCTTAAAAACTTCAATTGAATGTATTGGTTAAAATTATTAATTAATATTCTAGGGGAAGAAATTAAATGGTACTTGGTAAATTAATGGTTGAAAAAAAAGTCAATTTGAAAGAATTTATATTGGCTTTTAACATTTTTAAAAATTTATTTTTCATTTGATGCATTTAGTGTTCCAGTGTGAAACAGATGTTCCATTGTTCATATATTGTGCTATCATATAACTGAAATCATATTTTTTAAATGAAACTTTGTAAGTTGGAATAACGTTCAATATTTCTTGAATGACTAAACATACATTTTCTGATATGAAACGGTTTTATTGTACAGACTGAAAGTGTACTCTAATGATCATTATTTAATGGAATCGACATTGATTAATGTTATGGACATTCTGCTCCATATGCTCCCCCCCCCTTTATCTATCCCAGCTTCGCCAACCGTCTGTCCCATCTGCGCGTAAAGAGATTTTCAAATGGAATCCAAGCGTAACACGTATACAATGACGGCTTTATGTGCATGAATTTCATGTATATTTTTAGATCTCCGAGATAGAACCATATCGTTGATAGTTAGTTATGGCTCGGAATACGCTTCGCTGTGTTCTTTATACACATTTCTCTTTGTATGTAGCTTTTTAATATTTGATTTTTCTAGTATCTTATCAAGTCATAAATATGCTTCTATGTTATTGTACGGCACAAACTTCCAAGATAATTTATTGAAAGAAGGAAGATAATAACCTCGTTGTTTGTCACGATTTTTTTTTTAATATCGTAAAGTAATGGCAAAGTCGACTTGTTTCCAGTGGACTCAGTGCAGAATATCAAATCCATGTTACACACTGAGCATTTACACAACAAAGCTATTACAAAAGGTTTTGAAAAGTCACATAGATATTGAAATGATTACTAGATTTTTTTTTTCTTTAAGCAGCCTTTGAGATAGGCTTTTAATTCTCCCAGAAATAAATTAATCTGATTTTCGAATTGAATACTTTGGAAAGTTCTACCCCTAAAATATGTTTAAGAATTTATGAATTGAATAAATTTATGTAATAGAATTCGTGATCTGCCTACTCGACATAAACTACCGTCTCTCCGTATGATATGGAGAGATGGCAGTTTCAATGAAATTCTATATAAAATATTGGAATGGCATACGACTTTTGGGATTTATGATGTATAACATAGAAGTCATACTTTTAAGTCGAGTTTGCAGTTAACTGAAAAAGTTAATCTATTTGTTTCAAATGTTACCAGCTAGAAACTTCACTATATTATTTTTATCCAGGAAATATTTTCTAGTATTTTAACTATAAATTCTTTATTAACTCAAAAAGATAATGATTTTATGTAGAATTTGGCTATCAAGAGAGACAGTTCTCATTTAAGAATGATCAATTACTATTTCACTATGTCTCATAAATACATGGTATTAATGGTTATTAATAGGAATTAAAATCGATAATTATTCTACTATTCACATGAATATTTAAAATATCCTCCATATGCAAGGTTGAGCTTGGCTGTCTCAACATACTATTTGGTTTCATTCATTCGTGTATTTTGAAAAAGCATGCGCATTGTAAAGTTTCTTAGTAGTAGTTTTCAAAAAATATCAGTAGCATAAAATTTTTATGGTGCTTATATATTGTTTATTTTCAATTTTGATAGTAATACAGTGAATATTAATTCAGTTTAAAAACAAAATTTGGTTCTCTTACTCTCAATTTTGACATTTGCTCGTACTAAAGTGGCTGTCCGTAGATCTTACTGTATTTTGTCAATCACAACAGTTTTGATTTCTTCTAAACCTACATTGCATCAGGTGGGGAAATATTTATCCCTGGGAAATCTTAGTTTTTGTTCTTGAAAGTACACGAATATAAGTAAAGAAATTTATTGTTGTAAATTTCAGCAGTTCCTTAGGCATTTTTTAAATAGTATACTGAAGTTTTAATTCGGAAATTGCTTATATAGAATTTAGAATAATTAATAGTTTGAAGACTTCTCAGCAGTGTCTTGAAACTTCCATTTGGGTGACAGCCATCCAATTTATAAAAGTATCCTTGCGTCTTGACGATGAAGTGTTTTTCTTGGAAGCATACTTTGTTCACATACACTACTGTGTCTTTGATAGTCATTTTCGGTTACCAGTTGCATATATGCTATCAATGATGCGCGTTGATCTTTTTATCAATTATTTTCCCTTTTCTCAAATTCCTCGCTTCTTCAAAGAGATCTTCTTATTGATCATGTCACTTTCACAGTGTTTACGAACTTCTGTATTTCAGATCAGATAACCTGTAATGGGCAGGGTGTACGAACGTGTGCGGTAATTCTGGTGGTCTCTAATCTCTCCTCAAATGCAGACTGAGAAATGGGTGTTCATTATCGCTCTCGGTGATAAGGTTTGCGTTTTTGGCGGGGAGGTTGCGTGCTCCCCTGCGGAAGTGCCTTTAATGCCCCTTTTTTCTCCCGCCCTTTGCTATCTCCTACTTTTTCGAATGCCCCATTCCAATAATGCCTTCAACCACATTGCCGAGATTGAGAATCGATTTCTCTTATCATCGGCCGCATCACGAAGGAAGTCAGCAAGAGGAGAAAAAGCGCACGGGGTTTGAGGGGGGGGGGGGGGGGGGGGGAAAAAAAAACAGTAATGGGTCTTCTCGGATTGCTTAGGCTTCGATGCGACTCCTCAAGAGTTCCTAGGTAAAGATAGTTCTTTGAAAAATTGTCTCAAACTGGACGTGCGTCTGTGTTAAAAAGGCGCCAAAATGTGCCTTACCTCTGTCCGTTCTCCTTACATAGGTAGGTATACGAAATATCTAAAAAGTTTCAGGAATCACTTTTGAAATACTTGTGACAGAGAAAATTTGTAACCTTGTGTTGTCTTATTCATAGGCCGCGGTAGATTGGTGACAATGTTTTCGCCTAATCATTTAAAAATTGAGAGTTTAAATATCAGTTTCGTAGAACTTTTGTGTTTTTGTTCTTGCACACATGCTGATAAAAAAAAAATCTGCCATCAAAATACAATTATCCTGATTGTAGAACTTTAGAGTAAAAAATGTACATAAAATTTTTTCAAAATCTTTGGGAAATACTTAAAGGAAATTCACACTTTTGGGACATAGCATCTTGGGGCCTCTGTGTAATACTAGTGGCGTAATTTTGGCTTGGTAACCGAAGGATTATGCTTGGTCTGATGCGTGTTTATTTTATACCTTTTCATATGCCTTGACATAATCGTTTGAAAACCGTTTAGTCTCAGGCGAACCCTAACAAAAAAATTTGATTATCTTGGGAATAAATATTATTCTTCAATTTAGTTTCAATCAATTTAAATGCTTTCGTAGAACGCGCCGTATGGAAATTTACTTTTCAGTTGCATCTAAATGTATGATGCATCCCTCCGATTATGCCATATTTTATTTTGAACGATAAGAAATGAGAGGCAAAAATGGATAAAGACTATCTAATTTGGCGGTGCTGAATTGTAATTGATGAAAAATATTAATAATACATCTGGCTTATTGATACAATTATAACATTTTTCTGATAGTTAATAAAAGATCAAAATCTTTTGAAAACCTACAACTTAAAACGTCAATTAAAAGGATTTGTTTCAGATAAAATGAAAGTTATAGGCTTATTTATCAAAACAATTATGATACTTACCGCTCTATCCGTAAAACTAACAGTATTTTTTCATTCATTCAATATTTTAAAAAATACAATTTTTTTAAAATTCAAGTAAATTTTTTTAAAAAAAATTAATTTTTCATCAGACAATGCTTTTTTTTACACTCTTGTTTTCGTTTTCGTTTCATAAGATTTCGTAAAAGACTGATATTATTTTAATGCATATAAGTAGATGATGAACGATTTAAACACACAAGTAAATACAATGTTAATAATTTGGTTGGAATTTGGAGAGGTTCAAATCTTAATTGCATCTCGATTATCTTGATTATCAAGGGATTGGACTCGTTAACTTTGCCTCTCACAAAATGCCATACATTGATTAGCAGTGGAAGTATAAACAAGAGATACCAATATAAATATCATTTTCATTATATAACCAAAATTTTAAGATGTCTCCAATAGCTATCCATGACTTCAAAGCGGAAATTCCATTAATCAAACCAGTAAACCTAATGTTTTATTAAAACTGCAAAGGAAAAATTCGTATTCATGACTACTTGAAGCTTCAAAACCTATATAATTCAATGTGCTCACATTAATATATGATCTAGAATTCATTACCGATTGAATTGTTACTTTTAGTTTTGCCTACCAAGTTCAGACTTTTTCAAATCAGATATGATTTCAGATAGTTCAATTATTATAATGTTCGGTTTTTGCAACTAATCAAGTGACATTCTGTAATATTTCCTGTAAACATGTAAATATTGCTCACGATGCGTCAGTTTTTAATATTCTTTTACGTATTAGGATACTTCTTCGCTTAATAAATTGATTTTTCTTCTTCTAATATCTTTTATAAGATTTATTTCGTAAATACTTAGTATTACATTCTCGTTATATTGCTGAATAAAGTATTTATGTAAATATTAATTGTGCAGCGTTTTCCAACCTCGCAATTTTGCTTCATGTATGTAGGCTTGCTTGTTGCTTTCATTTCAGGAAAAGAAAAAGTTAAATTCATTTGCTTTCGAATTCTATTTGAAGCTACTTTTACTATTTTTTAACTTGTTCTTTTCCTAAATTTGTTCGAAAATGGTTTAAAATTGCTGATAAAAAAAATGCGCTCTACTTATTGTAATTCAACTATCTTACGTATTTAATTTCACTAAAGTAAAATAGATGTAGATTCTGCTACTTAAATTTGCTTATTTAAAAAAAAATATGTCCGTTTATATGAAATTTGTAATATAATTGTTATTAAATGAAAAAAAAAAACGAGGAACTTCTTTTTTTATCTTCTGTTTAAAATTATTTCTAATAGTCAATTAAAATAAAATTGTATTTACAACGATATTTTTAAGGTCTTATTAATGTTTGAGTAATTCATTAAAAGGGGGGATCCTTTTTAGTTCAATCGAGAAATTCTCGAAGATTCTTTTCCAGAATTCGATAAGGTAAATTTATCGTTGGGGTTGGCATTCTTTGTAGTCTTGCCCATAGATAAATGATTCGCCAGACTTGCCACCAATGTCTGTTTGCCAAGTTGCAATCACTATACCAGTAAACAGGAATTTGTTGATAATGGCAATCGCTGTGTGCTTTAGCAGGTTTCTTTTTCAGTTTGACGTTGTTCTAAAGGGTGTATAGTTTAGCTTCAATTTTGCTGTCTCGTTGCTTATTTGAATACAGCTATTAATAGCTTTTAAGTTTTTGTGTCTGTATAAAGTAATCTGGACGAAGATTAATAATTTATTTCATTTTGTTGTTTCTAATTGGTATTTATCATTCGGGAAAAGTAATAGCTCGAATATTGATATGGGTAACGTGATAAATTTTAACTGTTTTTACGTTAAAGTTCTTTGGTTTTGCTCATTAGTCTTATCCTTTCTAATTCTTATTCTATTATTTATTTGTTTTAAATATAAAGGCCATCAGTGATATTGAAGTCCCAGAATATCTTTCGGGAGGAATGCTGGTTTGATTTAATGATATAAACGATATAACACACATCTGATTTTAATTTGTTTAACAATAATATCGGCAGGCAGACCTTGTTTCATTATTTGAGCTTAAATATGCTATACAATTATTTTTTTATATTTATAACCGTACTGATTAATTCTCTTGTATGTAATAATTTTATCCCCTGAAATCGTGATTCTACTTTTAGTTTTACTAATATGAAATTGAAAATACAAATTAATTTGGGAATTTTGACCTAATCGATTATTTGTCTTTTGTTTATATTGTTTTCTCTGAGTACTTAATTATTGAAAATTCATTGAGTAACTGATTCTTTATAATTTTAAGGGCGTAATCTGTTAGTTTTTATGAAATTTAGTTAGAAATTTTTCTCTTATTTACGCCAGTATTTCTTGATTGCAGTTCAACAGTCGTTCAATTAATATCCTTTATTTATCTGAGTTCAGACCTAATTCAAAGTGCTTGCTATTCTTGTTTTATATGCTTTTGTTAATATCTTTTTTTACATAAGATTGCTTTGTATCACTGTTACAACATTCCTCATTACTATTCAATTTTTAATTTATGTTGTCGAAGTGAGTAGTCTCTAAAATGTTTGTGCTGTATTAGGGGCTATATGTAGTAATTGAATTTGTACTGGGATGCTATCAAATATTTTTTGAATTAATTTAGAGTTTAATATTATTTCCTATTTCATCTATATTTTTCTTGAAATTTTTGTTGAACTTGCTGCACCTGGCCCATATATTTGACTCCACTTTTTAGAGAGTTAGCCAACCTATACTAGTCATTTCAAATCACAGGGGGGAGGGGGACTTTCTATTGATTTTCTATATATATATGAATATTTTGATTATAAAAATTGTCATTTAATCAGTTATGTGTAATTTAGATATTTTTTTTCTCTTTTCTATTTTTTGAAGGGAAAACCACTCGGAGATTGAGAGACGTCGGAGGAACAAGATGACAAGCTATATTTCTGAGCTGTCTGAAATGGTTCCAACTTGCAACGCTCTTGCTCGGAAACCAGACAAGCTTACTATCCTTAGGATGGCAGTGGCGCATTTAAAAACGCTACGAGGTAAAAAAAAATTTTCCTTCTGAATTTAAATTTCTCTTTTTACTTATCAAAAGCAAAGCTTCTACCGAGAAATTTGGTTTGGGGGGAATCTATATATTCAGAAATTATACTTAAGAGAAATTTATTGATATTGATTCCTATAGTGAAATAGAAACTCTACAACTTATTAAAAAAATTATTAACTTTTATTTATAGTAACTACTCCTGTTTATGCATGAATATAGGAAGAGTCCTTTCAGCAAACAAGTAGAAAGACTATACCGACATAGGTTTTGATATTGCATATTTTCGTAGATAATTTCTTTTTTGTGATTGTTTCTTATTGCAAATCTCATTTTGAAATAAGATTAATTCGAGAACTTTAATGCGTAAAGAAAGGCAGTTAAAGAAACTTCTGCAATACAACAAATATGTGTATTTATTTATACCTATATAGCCCCTCCCCCCTCTCGCGGCACAGAAACGATGTCAAAATAATGTATCATGAAACTCAGAAAATTTCTTAATGTATGTCTGCTTAAAAGAATTTCTTAATGTATGTCTGCTTAAAAGACCGTATTAATTTTTAAAGAACAGACTTTATACTATTGTATGACTGATTAGAAATTTTCCTGAAGATGCTTATTTTAATAAAGGTTAAGAAATTTTTCTCATTTTCACCGCGTATCGACTTAAATATTTAGGTTTTAATAATCTTTTATTGTTTTACTTTTTCTTTCCGGTTTTTTACATCAAATCATGAAACTGAATGAAATTGTTAAAATGTTTGATCCTCCCTTTCTTTTCCCCCCTTAAAGACATTTCCATTCTGTATTGAAAACAATGTTTTTTGGGGGGGTTATAATACTTAATTAGACCTTTTCCCCTGTGCAATGTTACGCATTTTTATAACAGAGATGAAAGCTCTAGAATTATCAGTATGTGTTTATTCATTTATACACCTTTAAGTAATGTCATTTTTTTGCGTCTTATCTACAATTAAACTTTTTCTCTAGCAATTAATTTTCCCCTTTCGTTTTATTTACCAACTGTCGTTACTTTTTCATGCGTGGTAAAAAATATGACTGATATCACAGTTCCGTTTCAGTTTTAATATCAATTCAGGCCAGATCTTTCAATTTTTTTATCATATATATATATATATATATATTTTCATTTAAAGAAACCATTGATAAATGCCGATGATCATGAATTGATTGATTAACCTGAGTTCGTACTAAGTTTCGATTAATCATTTGAAACTGAAATGCGTGGGAAAATCACTCGGCTGTCACAGATTTTCTTATAATATCTGTCTGTAGCAAAGTCTATCGACCTATAAGCAACAACAGGCATCTTCTCTTTGTATCCCTCACTTACGTCCAGTGGCGCCAAATTATTGATGTGGTGCTCATTTCAGCAATGACGTGGCTTGTGAACCAGCGGCGTTGGTCGTGATTGGGTGGGGAGAAGAATCAAGTTTTGTGATTCGTGCACACTTAGGTCAGATGGTAGAAAATGCTCAATATATATTTAATATTCTATTCCGTCGAGTGTCATCAGAACTTCGTGAATAAACTTTCCCCTCACCAGTCCCTAAGGGAACGCGTCTCTCTATGTCTATACGCGTGATTTTTAAAACTACGCTCTTAATGGCAGTCATTCTTTTATTTATGTATATTGCTTTAGACAAACAAATCACGGAACTCGTAATATTGTCAACTGGATAGTGGAATAAACGTAGTATGGAGGAATGTTTGTCGAGCATTTCGAAGTGCATGATTATTCGGGTTGATAGATTATATACCATGGTTATTTTTGAATGTATGGCATATTGAATTGAGTATATGCTTTATCGTTGAAATTAATTTTTTTTTACCTTAGTCAGCCGGCTATTGATGTATTCCCCTCGTCAAGTATATGTTATTATGAGAAAGAAATTAATAACAGCTGCCTCTTTAATTTGAATTGATAGATTTTTTCCCTTTTCTTTATTCGAAGACGTTAAACAAGAAAGAAAAAAAACCCGATGAGGATGAGTGGGTAAAATCTTATGACAGCGATTAGGGGAAGGGGAGGATAATAAACGTGAATATACGGATATATTTAATTAACTTCGGGATATGGTTACTCGACTGTCTTTTAAGCAAACCGTTTAGTTATATAATATATTGTTAAAATGTTCTTGAGTTAATGATGGGAATAGATTTCTAAGCATCAGATTATTCATCATATATTAATAAATATTAATTACTTAAGAAACAGACCAACATGAGACAACATTGTGTGTTTTAAACCATAGAAGTATGGTATATATATTGAATCATAATTATCTGTTAATCAGTTTTGAAAGGTTCTGATTTGGATTATAATGACGCTAGAATCAGCTGTAGTTATGCTGTCTCAAAGATAGGGATTAAAAATGTTTTAAATAATTATATTTAAAAAGGTTTTTCAGTTTCAAAGAATAATTAGATATTTGTTGTAAAATTCAATTATAAACGGAGAGAGGGGACAAAAGTTTGTGAATAAAATTTAGCCCTATTCCTCGATCAAATTTAAATGTGTGAAGGGAAACTTACTTCGAAGTTGGGCCTGTTCGTGAGCTGTTTACATGAACCTCTGAACCATTTTGTTGAACAAAATGGCAGATGACAAAATCAAAGTAAATCAGTAATGCGATGTTTTTGTTGCTATCAACGCAATTTCAAGCTTTAATTATTAAATAATAGTATGATGTATGAAATGAAATGAATTTTCACCTACAAACTATTACTTATGCTTCACATTTTATCAAGGAGAGTTGGAGGGAGAACTTTATTATTTTTTTAATTGCCGTCAAAGAGAAAATGCCAAATTTCTATTAAAATTTATGTTGTGTATTCATATTATTTATATTTTTTAAGGCCCCAAGCATGGAATTTTACATATTTCAATTAGTAAGTTAATTATTTTACAGATCTGTGCTCCGCTGCATCAAACGTATAGATGTTTAGCACTATGCTAAAAAACATGTTTACTCATCAGTCAGGAGATTTACAGTTAGTTCTGTATTATTGTCTTCTCTGGAAAGAAATACTTGTTCATCTGCTAAGAAATTCCTGACAATTAATAGATAGTTCCATGAAAATAAACAATAGATAAACATATACTTACTAGATATTCTATAATTTTAATAGTAGTGTATCCTTTCGTAGGTATTGTAATTGAAGACTGAACAAGAATCAAATTCTTTGTATTTGATTGGCCTGTTGACATGGGCCTATCACTATTTTTCTCGTGTTTGAAGTAAACTGAAGATAATATTGTAATGGGCAAAAAATTCAATATCCATAGAGATATTTTGTTAAATCTCCTTAGTTTTAGACATACCTTGGTCCAAAAAGCATATTTTTGAAATTGTGCTTGTGATCTCCTTATCCAAAAAGTAAACATTCATTGTACGAATTTTTTAAAATTATTATTTTAATTTTGATACACTAAGCCAGATTTACCATGATCGATGAGTTTACATTTCATTATGTTATTATTTATTTATGTGTTGCTTAGATTAAAAATTGTTAATTAACTTAACGAATCATAAGTAAGATATTTTTTTAGCATCATTTCATGAATAAGCTATCACCAGTGAAATTCATTTGTTAAAACTTTTGATATGGGATTTACACTCCATTACCTTTTTTTTTTTTCTGAAACAAAATGTCAAATAAGAAAATTGATTTGTATATCATTAAATTTATATTTCATTTTTACAGAGGACATGATATTAAAATATAATGCTAGTATTTAATCCATTCAAAAATTATTTATTCTGCTTTATATTTTTACATAACGATGTTTTTAAAATCACATTAATTTGTTCATCATCGCACCAACTTTAAAATATCTGCTATTGTTATTTTTTATTAATAATTTTAAACTAGAATTTATCATAATAGCATGCAATACTAATAAATTCTCAGCCTTTTCTATGTTGTATGTAAAAGCAATTTCATTCGATGCTAGCCAAATCGACGATTCTTTTGTTTGATTCTTCTTTGTTTTTAGTATTCTGAGTGTTTTTCAAAGAAAAATATTGTGTCAGACTGATTTGTTTAGAATAATACTCAAGAATCGGCTTAGTTTTTTTTATTAATTTTAACGAATTTTGTCTCTCAGCTAATGCATTTCTTACTTAATTGTAACCGAAAATAATGAAATTGGTGGTAATCTGAATGATTAAAAATTTTGCTGTATATCTTCAAAGTTACTATTGGGGATTTTGTACAACAATACTCATTTGCTATTTTTTCATTTCGTGACAAAATTATTGTATGATTTTTTTAAAAAAAATAATTTTAAATATACAGATTTGATTAAAATTATAAAATATTTTAATTTTGAAAGAACTGTCACAAAAGTAAATTTTGATCTATATTTTGTGATAGTTTATATAAAACAAGAATTATTATTATCGATTATGTTATATTATTTTGGTATATTTATATACCTAAAGACATCTTGAATAAAATGACAATTTTAAACGTTAGTGGCTTGAATTTTAACCATTTTTTTGAAATAGCTTAAAATTAAAGTTTTATATGTATTTCATCTAATTTAACTTGAAATGTTTGGATTTGCATTTCCAACTGGTGTTGGCATTGAAAACATCTAGTCAATGCGAATTTTAAATTTTTGGTGGCTCCTTACATAAACGAAATTTGCACTCAATTTTGGTACCTTTTTTTTCTAAGCCGGCCGAAAATGTTGGTTTTATTCTACGATAACACTTTTAATTCGTTAATAATGACCATCTGCCAGGTTCTCTATACTGTGAATACGACGATTCACGAGCGCACTGTCTGGAATAAATTTGGTGATTGAGCATATAATTTATTTTGAAATATAGCGTCCTAGAATTATTTAATTTTAAATTATATAAATACTTTTAAAGAAAAGAAAATGAAAGCTTTAACATTTCAAATATTAATATTTTTATAAATAAAGAACGATGAAATTATTCTCTCTTTCTATAAAAAAATGTTACTGCTTGAAATAAGCTGCATTTAATGTGTTAAATATTTGCATATTAAGCAAAAACAATTTCATGGAAAATTTGAATTTCCAACAAAATATTACATTAAGATTTTAATGTAATATTTTGTTTACATTTAAATCCAACGAATTATGAATTTCCAACAAAATATTATATTAAGATTTTTAAATTAACATTAACTGGGCATTGAACTACTCATTAGATTTTTATTGAATCCATACGCCTTAATTTATTTGATTATCTTTATTGATGTAGGCACAGGAAATACAAGTAGTGATGGTTCCTCCTATCGTCCGTCATTCTTGACAGATCAGGAACTTAAACATCTTATTTTAGAGGTAAGGACGTCTGTCTCTTTTGCATTTTTATTTTCGGATTTGTCAATTCTGAGAAAAAAAATTATTTTTAGATACTTAGATCATTTTTTAAAAATATCATTTAAAATGGAAATATTGTAAAGTAATAATTCTAATGTTTTAATAATGTTTCTAGTTGGTAGATATTTAGTAGATACCCACTGGAGGTCAGGGGGAAAAATTATTAAATGGAGAAACATGTTGTAAATCTAAAACTTTCCTCCTCATCTTTGCTTTGCATTTAAATATTTTCTCTGCTATTTAATGACATACAACATTTTTTTAATGTGTCATTTAAAAAACAAAATATTTAATCATTTTTATGCTATTTATCATTTTTTAAATCACTAACCAAGTGAAAATTGTAATAATTGCTGACATTACTGTTATTTTATGCTTGCAGGCTTTAATATGTTTGCCAAATTTTTTTGAAAATAAGAAGAATTTCTATTCAAATATTTGACTCATTTGCATATTCTATGAGCATCAAATTTTCAATAAATTCATTGTTTCATTTTACAATTTTCTGTTCATAATATTACTTATTACCCATCAGTAAATGCTATTTCATTAATTAGTCTTTATTTTCAGGCTGCGGATGGGTTTTTATTTGTTTTAGCCTGTGACACAGGCCGCATTATCTATGTCAGTGATTCAGTTGCTCCAGTTCTTCATCAGTCACAAGTAAGTCATTTAATTTAAATTTTTTTTACTCAGAGTAAAATGAAAATATTTGAAATGTCTTTTGTTAATCTGATTTAAATCTTTTAGGCTGATTGGTTTAATGCTTGCATATATGACCTTGTTCATCCTGATGATGTAGAAAAGCTTCGTGAGCAATTATCTACTCAGGAATCCAACGCAGGAAGAATATTAGATTTAAAAAGTAATTATTGATTGCTTCACATTTCTCAAATAATTAATTTTTGTGCGTTGAAATATTATAGAAAGTTGTTTATAAAATAATTTTCATTAATTCATTTTCGCTTATCAAGTGTATTTTTTCCCTTTGTTAAAAAAAGTTTGCCAGTAAATGTCATTTATATAATTGTTTCTTTTCTTCCTTATTCTTGTTGATTAATCAAAACTGAAAATTAAGGGATTTACTTGGAGTTTGCTTGTGCTTCTTCAAATATATATGTACAACTCAAATCCAAGATATTTCTTATATTTTGTATTTAATAAACAGTGCATAGTATTACTAATATTGTTATAAATCTAAATATCTGATGTAAAATGACAAAACACTTTTTTGGGGTCTTATTTAAAAATAAAGATTTTTTTAAAACTATAAATTGTATTTTTTCCCCTCATATAATAAAAAAATGTTCTCTTTGCAGCCAAATTTCTTCTATTATATGCAATTTTTCATTGAAAAAATCATCTAATTAATTTAAAAATGAAGAATAATTTCATTGAATGTTAAAATAATATATATTGTTAGTATATGAAACTAAAGTTTTACTTTAATGGATTGCAATATAAAGAAGAATTATCTTCTAAAAATTTCTGATCTTTATTTATATTTACACCAAAAAGATTATAGTTTTTTCCTTAATTACAAGCTATAATTGTAGGTTCAAATGTAGACATCCAATTTAATTTTTTAATTCTTAATTTTGCAGTTCTACTTCCAAAATAATCATTGTAGAGAATTAAGAATTCAGGTGTTTTTTCTTGTTTTGAGTTCTGAAAAGATTTTTGAAATTGTGAAGAAAACTTATTACAAATTTTTATTTTTACAGCTGGCACAGTGAAGAAAGAAGGTCATCAATGTAAGATATTTTTGTTGCATTTTTAGTCATATTTTTAATTGATATTTTAACATTATAATAGATCGTCTCTATCATGATAAGTTGTAACTTTTTTGTAACAGCTAAGCTTTAATGTATGCTGGAAGTTAAGTACCTTCTTTAATTTTTATCATTTAAAAAAATTGTTTTTTTAATTTGAGTAATTCTACAATGTTAAATTTTGGATTTTTTTCAAAAAAGAGAAAAGTTATACAAAACATAATGTATCTGCATTTTTGTTTGCAATTTGTATCTTTACTTCGATTTAGGAGTCCTATTAAAAAGAATTTTTGTAAAAAAAAAATTGACATAAAATGTATATTAAATAAGTTAAATGCACATTAAAAAATTGTATCCCTGTAAATAAATTTTTTTCTGTATAATTGAAATCTGCTATAAATTAATTGTGGTTAAATCTAGTGTATATTTTTATTGTGAAAGTTCCATATTTACCTAATTACTCGATAATTTTTTAGTTGGATTCAATAAATTGTTTGTTATTTCTATTTGCATACGAAGGTCTGTTTATAAAAAGGCAAAACTATTGCATCCAAAAATCAGTCCATTATTTTAAAGTCATTTAATTAACAACTATAAAATTTTAACTCTTAAAATTTTTCTGCAAAAGCAATGACACAAGATATTAAAGGAAATTTTATTATGTCTAATTTTAAATGCATGACTTCTTGGGCTGGGGTACTTGAAGAGAGTTTTCCACTCTATTTTATTTAATACAATTGAATGTTAAGTAAATATTTTATGTAATATTGATTAACATATCTTTTGTTATTAGCTCTTAATGCTTTTCTTATTTTGTATTCTGAAGTAGATTAATAGTTAATATAAAGTTGACATTATAGCGTCAGTTAGTGATTATCTTCTTTTGTATCAATATGTGATTGTTTCTCAAAATATTCTTCTCATTGAGTCTTATTAAGATTTTTTTCTCTTAGCATTTAACTTTCAGAAAAATTTTAATTCTGATGTTCCTATTGGATTCTTAAAAGATGAAGTAGATATTATTTTAAATAATTTTCCCTTGCCTAATTGAATTTTAAGAACATAGTTTACTAATAATGTTTATTAATTGACCAGCTTCCATGCGTCTTTGCATGGGATCAAGGAGAGGATTCATCTGTCGTATGAAAATCGGAAATTTGTCACCTGATTCCATGTGCTCTAGCCATTTGCCTCGCCCTAGACTAAGAAACAGTCTTGGAACATCAACGGATGGGAATTCTTATGCAGTCGTCCATTGCACTGGTTATGTTAAGAATTGGCCGCCTACGGGTATGCATTTCCATTATTTATGTAATTTATTTAAACTTACTTCATTCTTTTACCGGAGTTGCCACTTCAAGAAAATCGCGGAAACACAGGGAATTTTGAAAATTGTCTTAAAAACTGGGAAGTTCTAGGAATTTTCAGTTTTAGTCTCTCTCTTTCCCCCCTCCCTTATATAAACATTTCAATTTCTTTAGAAGTTGCTGAAACCGTCAACATAACTATTGCAAATGCCATAGCTCTAAATATTAAATGCCTTTTGTGTTTTTTAAGCTTTGATAGGAAATCTCTTTTTTACTCATTTCCTTTTTTATTATGCATAGGTCAATCTAATCACCAAGTTTAAAGAAAGGAAAGGGGGAAAAAACTTGTAATGTAATTGTGAATACATCTACTTAAATATTAGTAGAACAAACTGGGGTAAAAAAGAGACTTTTTAAGCAGAGGTGTTTTTTTTTTTGCAATTGTGGAAAGAATTGGGGTAAAAAAAGCTTTAAAAAAATTTGCTGTTTTAAATGCAGCATCTTAAAATCCGTTGTAATTTAAAAACAATGCAATGTTATGTGGGAAGCGAATAGTTGTTTTGCTTCATTTTTATCTTTCCAAAGCACAAATTTCCTCTCCATGTTCCAAATATAGAAATACCCCATTAGAATTTTCCTGAGGGGAAATAAAAAAGTGAGTGCAGAGAATAGTTTGATTCTAAAAATAATTCATATATTGTCTCATTGCATTGTGGCCATGGAAAAAGGATTTGGTATCAACAAGGATCTTTGTTGAAACTACGAAAGAAGATTCTTTAATTAGTTTTAAAAAAGTGGTGCACGATGCCATAAATTTTTTATCTAGATATCATAAATTCTTCCAATCCCGCGGTGTTGCAGTATGCAAAAATATCGTTTTTGAGATATTTTGAACATTAAGGAGAAGAGAGAGAAAAAAAAGTCCAACGAACACAAAGCAGTTTTTCAAATTTATTTTTGGAATAGGGAGAAAAAATCCTGATAATTTTTATAGAAATTGGTTCTCACATATAAAAATAAAAATGCCTTGTAGTGTTATCTGTTGAGTAATAATTATATAATGAGTTTCATGATAGCAAGAATGATATTTTGTGTTTTATTTCATCCATATCTGTGATTTTAATTGGGTTTAAATTGTTAATATGTTTGATTGATTTCTAGGCAATAGTAAAAAGTTTTCCCTTTCTAAATTGAAATATAAATTTACTATACTACTTTTATAAGTAACATTTAATTGATGCTTACATCCCTTTACTTATACTAATGAAAGCTAGATTTGATAGGATTGTTATTCTGTTATAGCACATGGGTAATGTTCACATGTTTCTTCTTATAATGCATATACATATCTGGAACACTCCTCTTTTTTTTCCCCCTTTTTCCCAGAATTCCGAGCCAACTCTGTATATATAAACAGCATTAAGAACACCCCAATCTCAAGTACATACAGTAAAAATTAGCTTTTCTGTTGTTCATACTTCAAATATACTTTTGAAAGATGAGTTCAACACACTAAAATATTAAATCATTTGAAGATTATAAGAATAAAAAGTTTTTAGAACAAGTTCACTTAACAAACGAACTTCCAAAAAGTGATTCTTGAGTAGTCATGGACTTTTTTACAGCAAATGTTATTAGTTTGTTAAAAGTGTTTAACGGTTAATTGAAATAGAATAAATTACAAAAATATAATGTGTGTATATAATATGACTATAAAAAGCAGTAATAATCATTAGAAGGCACTGAAATAAAATCTGAGGCAGATTTGTTTTTGGAATCCACTCAGACATGCTTGACTCAGCTTTATAAGTATTGTTACTTCCTTTTACTTTTGAAATATCATGCGGTCATAGTCATACTAAACAAATATTGTTTAAATGTATTAATATGATGCAATATTGCATTGTTTCTGTCTTCTAATAGCCTCTTTGGTTGACATCTTTTATTGAAATACATTCTGTAATGAAAAGAATTATTTCCTGAGCTTACTGATGCAAAACTCACATGTTAAGATTATTATTTTTCTTTTTAATGAATTTTTGACAAAACTATATCATAATCTGTTTATATTAGCAATCAAGCTAATTTTATTGTGTCAAATATGTGTATTTTTCAAACATAGAAAAACAATAAAAAAATGATATTTTAAGATATTTATTTTTACTTTCAATGTCATATTATCATAACTCGCTATTTCTCTAAAACAATTGATGAAAGCTAAATCACAGTAAAGAATTGTAGGACGTTAAACATAAGATTATAATTGCTTTGTGTATTATCAAAATTGTGTGACCATCCATGATTATAACACAAATATCTATGATCTTTTTTAAATATCTATTGAGTCTCTTTTGTGTTAAAAATTTATGAAAACTAACTCATACTAACCAGATTAAAATATTTTAAACCCTACAATTTTTTAGAATGATATAAAATATGCAATAAATTGTTATTGCAATTTTTGGCATTTTCATAGTTTATATAATTTTTTATGGAAATTTGTAACATTGGTGTCCTTTTTTGTGACCATTTCCCCTAAAAAGGTTAATTTGTTTTAATGCATGCATAATTACTTAAAGCTTATATGTTTGAAGCACTTGTGTTACATTTTATCAATTATATTCAGGTTTGAAATTTTCATATTTCTAACTGATTCTAATGCCTTTAAATTTAGATAACCAACACTATTTTGGAGCTACCATCATTTCCTTGTCAAGATATGTTGTCCATGATGCTTGTATCATTAATATTCGTCATTCCTACAATTTATAACTATCAATCCATTAGATGCTTGTAATGACCATTTGTATAATTTTATCAATGGCAAATTGCAACAGAAGTGCATATTTGTTAGATGTGAATTTCCCATATGAATGATTTCTTTTAGTTTTTATCTGTTATAGAACGACGCTTTTTTTAATTTCTGCTCAAAAAAATCGGTAAATTATTATTATTGCATATCCAAGGTGTTAACCTTTTTTCAACCAATGTTTATTGCCTTTTGTCTGTTGCATTAATTCTTTTTGAATTGGGGATGTAAATATTTTATCTCTAGAACATTTAAGTAGCATATATCTATAACAGTGCTTAAATTTTACTTATGTGATAAATGTAAAACATTAAAAGGGTTGTATTGGCTTCCAGTTAACATCATGGGAAATTTTTTTTTTTAATTTTTTCCGTTTAAAAGGTTTTATCACGCAGTTTAAACATTTGAAATCGTTTCAATAGATATTTTCCCTCCAGGTGTTTCAATGGAGCGACTGGATCCAGAAGATGCTCATGGAAGTAGTCACTGTTGTCTTGTTGCAATTGGACGTCTGCAAGTCACAAGCACACCAAATAACAGTGATCTAATGGGTTCAAATTCTTCAAATGAGTTTATATCACGGCATTCCATTGAAGGGAAATTCACATTTGTGGATCAGAGGTATGTGATATTGTTCTAAGTTCTTTTCGTTTTATAAATTCTGTTGCAATACAAAAAATTCTTGTTTATTTATCATTTGCCCATGTTTTAAATACCATCTTGAATCTTTCAGTTTTTCATATCAATGAAATAATAAGTAGTATTAGAGAATGTTTTCATTCTAAATATTTTTCAGAAGATGATTAACAAAATTAAATACATTTACTTCATATATTACAAACAGAACTATGTTAGTTTGAAGATAATCTAAATTCGCAGTTGGAAGTATAATAATACAAAATTATCTATTTTAAGACTCTAATAGTTTGAAGTGAGGCATTGCAGGAAAGTTGTTTATGGAAAATTGATATTATTAGTGTTCTTATGCATGATTTTCATCATCTTTAGCATTTTCCTGATATGTGGATTTTTGCAGGTCAGTGTTTAGGTTATTATTACTTAGTTTAGAAAACTTTACTGAAGTATTCATTTGACTTTTTAAGATATTAGGGAATTTATACTGCCCTATTAATTTTTGGTACTAAATAAGATGCTTTCTTATTCTTCTACTTGATATTTGTGTCCTAATCAATAATAGACTACAGAAATGCGATTTTAGAATAAAACGTGAGCAGAACTATCCTTAAGAGGCTTATATTTCCTTAATAATTACTACCATACATAATTTTAGTTTTGGATTGTTAGAAAAAAGAAATTGTTTTTGTATGTTGCTTATGGAAATTGTTACACTTAAGTGCTGTTTCAATCATTTTTGATATCATAAACTTGTTACTTTGTTTTGTTAATATCTTTTAGTTAATTGCATTATGCTTTTAATGTATAATTTTTTAAGAGAATTTCCGAATTATTAAAACTATATAGATTAACCAGTGCTTAACAGAACACAAGTATAGGAAGTCATGGGAAAATTGTTTTGTTTAGAGAATATCGAAATTTAAATACAATACATTTTGACGTTGGTATTGTAAATTAAATCACTTTCAGTGTATATAAAATATTTGTTTCTGTCTCAAATTATTTAACATCTAACCTTGGAAACAGATTGGTGTAGTGGTACGGTAAGACAAAATCTAAAAAATAACCGATTTCTGCAAACCAATGTATAATTGAAGCCTTATATGTTCGCATTCTTAAAGGGCCTGTGTCAAAAATAAAGGATAATTTTTCCGGATTTTGTGTGAACCGTTCCTAAACATTATTTTTATATTAGCAAATAAATTCATTAAATAATTCCTATCATAATCATAAATTCGTTTCAGTTTTGCTTGAAACTCCTGTATGCTATTATTTTTACTTGGTTAGAAAGCAGGTTAATATCTGATGTTAGAATGTGATATGGAGTGGGAAAATTAATAGGAGTAACTTTTAATTTTTCATATTCAAACTTAATCAAATTTTCATTAATTAATTATGTTTAAAAAAATACTGATTTTAGTGACGAAACTTTCCTCTGTTTTTATGCCATTTTAGAAGTCTTTATAGTTTAAATAAATAAGCTTAATTCTCAGTACAGGAATATCAATAATCAGTTGGTTTGATGTGTAACTTTTCTTTCGAACATCATCCTTTAAACGGTGGTTTCTCCTTTTATTTTAGAGTTCAAGGTGTCTTGGGTTATTCACCTCAAGAGCTTTTAGGCAAAATGGTGTATGAGTTTCTTCACCCTGAGGACCAAACACATATCAAAGAGTCTTTTGACCAAGTCCTTAAACTGAAGGGTCAAGTGATGTCTGTAATGTACAGATTTCGTGCAAAGAATCGTGAATGGGTGTGGTTGCGCACAAGCAGTTTTGCTTTCCTAAACCCATATAGTAGTGATATTGAATATGTCGTTTGCACAAACACATCTGCCAAGTAAGTGTAAGGTTTACTGAAAATATAGAAATTTTCTATTATAAATATTTTATGTGAAAGAAATATAGGCAACTGTTTTTATTATTTATGTTTCATATGTATTAAATTTTTGAAGGAGAAATGAGTTCTTAAACAGCACTTCTAAGCAAGGATTTTGCTGTCATATTTGAGACATCTGATGTATGAAATATGCAATTGTTTATTCATTGCATTTATTTTTGACAGAATGTGTCAATATTTTTATAACTTTCAAAATATGGGTGCAATATATTTTATTATAATTTCAATGTTATACATGTGTGTTTGCTTAATTATTTACACATGTTCACATTTAAATGAATCTGTTTAAGGTATAAAAGGAAAATAAAGGCATGACATGTAAAAACTATTCTTCTTGAGTGTTGAAATTACCGAAATACTGTTATAATAAAATGTTGAGTATTTTTAGACGTTAAAATAGGTACTTCTAATTCATATGCGTTAAGCATATGCTTCTTCATTGAAGAATTTATCTGTTAGAAATTTTTTTATTCTTTCATGAATCCTTAAGAGATTCAAGCGAAGATGAATCTCTTAATGTGAAGGCTTATTAGGTTTTTTATCCCTACTTCCAAGCTTTATAAATATTTTGGTATATTATTTTTTTTATTTCTTTTGATCATTTTCTTGTTTTACTAATATACTTCTCCTTTTTAAACATATTAAGATTTTTTTTTCTTTTGTTTAGAAGCCTTCATCATCAAGAGGTACCTGTTTCCGGTCCAGATCAAGGTCCTGTCAGCTCATCTGGCGAAAATGCTATGAATCAGTACAGTCATGCAATGGGGCCTGGTAATCTACTTTCAAGTCAGCCCAAACCGGAAGGGCTTGATTACAGTTTGCCTCACACAACTCGTTCTGGTGAAGTTTATCCATCCGTAGTTCCTCGTTCTCATCATCCAGGTTAGTAGAATGAAAACATTTCAATAATTTATGAAAATATTTTGTATTCTTATCTGTTAGTAAATGTACTTCTGTTCAAGATCTAAACAGATTTCAAAGATTTAATTTGAACAGAACACAATCTTCTCATTGAATTTATGGACCTAATGAGTAGTTCAAATCATAAAAAATTACACTAGCCCATAGAAGAAGATTAACGGAGTTCCTGCCCGTTGACGAGCTACCTCCAAGCTTGGCGATGTGAGAGTCTCCATTGCTGTTGCTAGAATGACATGGACTGAGAGAGATACATGTTAACAGAGAGGAGATCTACACAAGCTGTGCATCCCCATTGGTTACTGAATTTAAGCGAGCATTTTGATTGGTTGTTGAGGTGATACTATTTAAGTGCTTGAGTTTTTTGAGCTTATTTGACCATAAGATCTTGGATATGAAGTATAGCAGGATTGAATAGAGTTTTAAGGAGTAAATTTTTGTGAAGTGGCTGAGTGCACACCGATATCAGGGGGGGGGGGTATCAAACAATTAGAGATTTATTTAATAGTAGCGAGTTTAAATAAGAAGGACATTTCTTGGTCTCTTAATTACTTAGCTACACTAGCTTAATGAATTGTTCCTTAAATATCAGATTTTTGAAATACTTGATTATGAGATTAATCTCATATTTTGGGATACTTCTAACAGAAATGCTCACAGAATCATAGTTAGTTATCTAAATAACAATAGGCTGTTCATCTTATTGCCCTGTTAGGTCAATTTTTCCTTTGTCATAAAATGCTTCATTATTATGTATATTTTATTATCAGTTGTGAATTATAAAAAGCAACATTTTGAGGCATATCTTGAAAATTTGAAATTATTTCAAAGATTTAAAATGATGCATTTTCTTTTGTCTTTGAAATTTAGTATTATAGTAAATTCAGGATTTAACTACAAAATAAACTTTAAATGGTTTCTAATAAACACAGGTTAGTATGAATATTTTAAAATGTCTAAAATTTCAAAGTAACATTTGTTATTTTCTATCTTAAATAACTATTTTTAAGGCAATATTCATATCACCTACTGCTTTATTTAAAATGTAGCTATTATTTTTTTTCTCTCTGTGTAACATAGTTCATTTGCTATGATTTTCAGGTTCACAAGGCATTCAAGAAAGGAGGCCAGGATCAGGACAAGCTTCTATGTACAGCAACTATGAAAATACTGGACAGCATTCTGGTCTTAACTATCCAAATACAAGTGTTGGGGGCGGAGCTGGAAATTTGGGTGCTTCTATGGCACAAACTCCACCATCTGCTGTTGTAAGTGCAGGCAGTGTTTTAACTCGCATCACCAAACCATCTGCCACATCATCATCTTCATCATCACCACAAGCTGCTTGGGTACAGCGACATTTAGCCCAGGTGTGTGCTTGATAACAAAACTAAAGTAATCCATGTTGATTTGAATAACAGCTTTCTAGTTGGAGGAAATTTATTTGTTGGAAGTACACAATCTTAGAGTATTTATCATCATAACAGAGTATTGCCTTAAACATCCTCTTCCTTTAAGATAATTCTGAGTTTTTGGAATTATCTGATAAGTGATTTTGGCATTTCTTAACTTCCTTTCACACATGGAAGTTAAAATTTCTACACTATGCATGAAAGTATTTGTACTTCTATCTCATGATTAAATATTCTTTTATACTTAGTTTAAATCATTTATCCCTCATGGATATTAATATATAGTTTCAGACCTCCTGAGCAGTATTGATGAAATTTCAGTTCTATTGATATGATTTATTTTATTTTTCTTTAAAATAAAAATACTGAAATTCGAGCATGTGTTTCTGTTTAAATCCATATGCCATCCATAAAAAAATGGTAAATGTTTAGTGATGAAGAAATTGCAGAGGTAATTCTCAATCCATTTTATCCTGACCTTTTCTTGAAACAAAGAATAGTTTCTGGAATGCTAATAACTTCCTAAATTGCTGAATGTCTGTAAAATTTGTGTTTCTTCTCAGAATTTATAATAAACTAAGAATTATGAAATCATAATTTATAATAACTAAATAAAAAAATGCCATTTTCTAATGGTATAGTTAATCTTCAAAAACTAATGCAAATTTCTAATTATTCAGAAACTAATGCAAAATTGGACTTAAGCATATAGATAAGCATAAGAAATATGTGGATTAGGCTTATATCTAAGCTTTTTACTTTATGGGATTGTTGGAATTATAATGTGTGATATTATTAGGGTTAATGGTTTTGAATAAAGGTTTGTTATCATAAGTAAGGAGTCAAAGATACCAACTTAATGAGGATTAAAAGTACTGGTTAAATTTTTCAACTTTTGAGAGGCATAAACGCAAATATAGATGTCTAAGATTCAAATATTTGTTCAAATTCTTCTCTTTTGTATCTCTTTAAGCTCTAGATTTTACAAATTCGATAATTACAAATTAGTTTTGTTCCAAATACTTTATTTTGAAGCTCTAGAGTCTGATTTTCAGGAATATCTCTTTCATTTGTTTATTTTCCTGTTCTCATGACTATTTGTTTCAAAAACCTGATTAAAATTGTTAATTTTACATTCAATATTCTTTTGATATTCAAATAAAACTTCTAGAAATTTGCAAATTAAAATTATAATCTGGAAATTATTTTATATGCATTTTTTTAAACATGTTATGTGATGTTTTGTTATGTTAAACATTTAACATTAAGATGTTAGAGACAACATTAAATGTTAATAGAGACAGCATTAACATTAAATGTTAACATTAACATGTTATGTTAAACATTTAATTTTTTTTCTTAGTTGCACTTAAAAAATCTTGTGAGCAATTGGTTTTAATTTTCACTTCACCAGTGTTGATAAAAACAAAAGTGCATTAACGGGAAAACTTATTTTTATATTTAGTAATGTTAAAATACCATTTTAAAAATTGCTGGTAAGAAGCAAGTCTCTATTATCACTTTTTAATATCTTAAATTCTCAAGATAGGTTAATTTTTATGCTTCGTACTATTTAATTAGATTTATAAAGTTGCGTTTTTTTTTGTTTGGTTTTTCATTATTTATTAATAAGACAAATTCAATATTTCATTAGTATCTTTTGTTGTGCTTTCTTGTATCAGCTGTAATGTAACAATTTTTAAACTGCATATTTTTAACCTTTTAACTTTTCTTAATGCTTCATTTTTTAAAAAAAAAAATTGCCAAACTAAATTTTATTTTAAAAAAAGTTTATTTTAAAAGTGTAAAAGAATCCAGCTTTTTTCTTTATTAATCTGTATCTATTATAATTAAAAAAAATTCATGCATCTATGCATCTGAACTTTTTCCTGATTATTATAAAAATAACAGAAATTTATACATTAGCTTTCATTTTGTTTGTTCTGTGAACTTAATTTAAAATTGTATTGTTCTATTCATGGTTGTTGATTTGTCTCGCCTTAAAGAATTTAAGAATAATTAAGAACATAATTTTTAAAAAACACATGTAAACTGTCACCTTTGAAATGCATATATTTCAAATTTTGTGTAAAGCTACTAAATAAGGGATGGAATTTTAAACTGGTACTTTTGTGGTTTTTATAACTTGATTTAAATTGCATGAAATGAATTATTTAGTACAATAAAGGAAGGATTTTGCTATTTAAATTTGTTTCAGTTATGGGTTTTGTTGAATTCCTACGATATTAAGACTTTATTTTAAAAGGGCAATATGCAATTAGACAAAGAATTAACATAAAAGTTCACTGTTAACTTTTTGCATGCTTGATTTGATATTTCAGGATTTGCTTTGTTGGTGATGATGAAGTTATGATAAGGCGTAATAAAGTTGTACATTTGGTTGTTTTGTATTGGTGCATACTAAAAATTGCTAATTTCGCAGATTCAAATGATAAAAAATTACATCTCTTGTAATTTTTTATCATTTGAATCTGCGAAATTATGATGAAAGAAACTAGCTTTTAAACAAGTGTGAAAACTTTCTCTTTTGCCCTTTTTTTTTACTTGTGTGAATTTTTATTGAAAATTATACATGTTTTTAAACTTTGCTTAAAAATAATCTTGCCACTTGTAAAGAGAATGAAATAAATGTGCAGAAATATGCTGTCATATGCATGTGATAATGATTTATATGTTATTGGTAACAGCAATTTTTAAAATTCATTTAAAAGTTTATTGTCTCTAGATCATTTGTATGTAGAATAATTTAATATAAATTGTATATTAATACCACTAAGTAAATATCTAGGAATACAAATGAAATGGCAGCAGATTCGCTTAAGATCCAAGCGTTCTACATCCTATATTTAACTTACAATTGAAGAATTTAATTTATTAGTCTTTATTGATTTACTTAATGATTTCTTGATTGCTGTAATGCTTATAAACAATCTTATTTCAGTTAAGAGAAAAGGATCTTTTTGAAATTTTGTGAAACATGGAAAAAATAAATATATGATTGTTTACAGCATGATTTTATTCGTTTTGACTATTAACATACTTAATTCAAAAATTTAGCAAGATCTTATTATTATTTTTTTTAATTTTGATAGTTATGCTTTATATGTATGTGCCTTTTCTTTTTTTAAAGGCAAATTCTGAAGCATTTGGACAAAATTATAACCAGCTGAGTTCTCCAGCTAGAAGTCCATCTGGCCCTACATATACACAATTGAGCTCAGCTCCAGGTCCTAGAGGTATTAAACATTCATAATCTGTTGAAAATACAATAATGTGAGAAAAATGTATATTAATATATTATAATTTTATGAACAATAACTATATTCTTATTACTATCTTTTTGCTATTATTTTTCTTTCAATTTCGAATAATAAAGGTAGATGGAAAATTAAAAAAACTATGGTGTTGTAAGGTTTTTTAAGATTTTTTATTGTAATTAGTAAAGTGTAAACTTATAATGATTAAAAAGGTAATTTTTTATATTCTCCAAAAATTTATCAATTTGTGAGGTTACAGTATTGCTTTGTCATATATAAAAACTAGAATCTCAGAATGGTTAATTTAGAAATAATTTTTCAGTGAATTTCACTGTTCTTACTTAAGTCTGCAATCTGGGGACATAAAAATGTGTAAGAACCTAGTCCTTTTCTACTATTAATATTTTCAATAAGATAATTTTTTGTTGTTAAAAGGTGCAATGCATAATCAGTAAATAAAGGGTGTAAAGTATGGATAAGTAAATCTGTATTTTACTGGTTAATATTAGATTTTAAGAGTAGCTGTTTAATTTACTAAACTAAATTATTTGTTAGGTAAAAGCAGTTAAAATAGTTAAGTTAACATCTACTGATGTGCCTAAAATGTTTTAATTGAAAACAACTATCTATAATATTTTTTTTTTTCATGTGTTTAACATATTTTGAAATTTTTCTCTTAAGGTTTGTTTTTGTTACATTCTCGTATGATAATAGTTATCATACTGAGAATACTTTTACATTCACAATGCATCTGCGAATGAAGACCTTGCATGTGTGTTTCTTAATATAAAGCTTTCATTTAAAAGTCAAATTTTTCTCTGCATTTGATTGTTTCAAGGTTCGAATTTACTGATTTTTATTCAAAAATTGTTTAATTTTGCTAATAAATGTGTTTGTACAAGAGGTGACAAATTAAAATGAAGAATTTTTATTGTGGTTTTCTGTGCTTAATTAATGTTGAGTGAAAATCATTTATATATAAAATACTTAATGTAATATTTGATTCTCTTTGAAATAAATTTTTTATCAGTTCCTAAGTTATTTCCGTCTGTTTAATCTTTGCTGTAATGGAAATATAGGAACTTTAGGAATTTTAAAGATTCTTAATCAATTAATCAGCTTGTAAGAATTTGTATTTTTTACATAATCTATAATACATTATTTTATTACTTTGAAAAGGAATGTGGGGGCAGTGGCAAGGTCCTGCAACACCTGATGGGCCGCCGTCGTCTACTGCCACAGGAAATCATTCTCAAGCTCACGGTGGCAGTGGAAGTGGACCTCAGCAACAAGAATTGACTGATATGTTACAGATGTTGGATCAGGGAGGAGCTTCTTCATTTGAAGAGTTATCCATGTTCAACACTTTTCCAGAATGATTTTCAAACAAATCATTCGAATGTACAAAATATGGAGTGCATTGGTGGCACATTTTTTTTATTGTAGGCCATATCTTATTAAAGACACTTCATGTTTTCATGACTTTTTCATCTTACATTATGACGCTTTCTAAGCGGTTTTTATAAATATAGAAATAGCATCATTTTGTGAGGTCATATTCAATAATGGACCATTTATCATAGACAGACTGAGACAAGGACTCGGTGTAGATTTTATGAAAACCCAGTGCTAACTGCTGATGTTCATGCAATTATCTTTTTCTTGCATAATCAAAATTTTCTGTATATTAGTAAATATGTGTTCAAAATTTGCATTTTTCTGTTTCTTTATTTTCATCAAATTTCATATAATATACTGTTAATAGCACTTTGAGATATGATATTGATGAATTTAGCATTTTCATTCAAGTTTGTTGTAAAATGAAAATTCTTCTAATAGACGAATGCCATGTTTTCCTTGCTTTGTAACCAATAATGTGTCTACAAAATTACAAATTTTAAAAATATATCCATCTCATTATAGCTTTATTTTTTGTTTGTGAAACCTCATTATCATGTATTATGTCACTTGTAACACAGTGTAAAAATAATTATAGATATCCATGCAAAAGTACACCTGTGCTCTTCAATGTACAATTTCACAGCAATTTTTAATTATTAATATGCTGAAATAATATGCTTTTGCACACCAGTTTTTCAAGTTATGTGTTCAAGCTACAGTGTTCGCAGAATTATCTGTGATTTCTGTTTTATTAGTGTTATTTAATTTTTGTTGTAATTTTTTTACATGTCTAACATAATATTCTTTGGTTTGTGGAAGGTGTTTGATACTATATAATCTTGAAATATATATCACTGTAATTGTCCTGGAATATGTTTTACCTCCACGAGTTTTAACATTATTTATATGAATGTGTAGATGATGTTTCTAAAATTTCAAATTGTAATTATGTGGTGAATATATTATTCAGTTTTGTTTTTGAGCATGGTATGTGTTCTTTCATCCTTTTGAGATATGATATATCTATGCATGAATAAGAAAAGCTTGACCATCTGCAAAAATGGAAAGTTTGTCTTCATGATTCATTTTTAGTGCAAGAATTTGTCATGAACTCATTGCTTTTCTGAATGTTCGTTGCAGAAATTAATAAGAATATTCTGTTATTCTTGATGGTCAAAATGAAAATTGAATAGTGGGAAAAGATGGTGAAAACACTTTTTTAAAATATCACTGCATTTATATGAATAATATTTATTTGTCTTTGAAGACCGAAACCCTTGACAAAGATAAAAGAAAAATGTCTTTGTAATGTATTTCCTAATGTTCGTTTCCCCTCAAAAGTATTCACTCATTTTCTATTTTTATTTTGGATTATTCCTATTTATAATTAGATTATTATTAATCCTAATTTACAGGACAAAAATATTAAAAATATACAATCTTTAATTTTTTTTAAAAAAATTAGAGTTCTGTAAGAATGTTAAAAATAATTTGTCATATCAAGATAGAAATGTTTAAAAAAAATCAATTCATAGTAATTTTCAAACACATATAATGAAATGTTTTGTAGTTATGTAAATGATATGGTCTAAAATATGCAAATTAAAATTCTTACCTTATAATACTTTAATGATTTTCTTTAGATTTATAGTTGCTAGTAGTTTAAACAATGTTTAAAAGTCATTAATTTATATTATTGATGTATAAAATTTGTTTTATATATAATATTATTTAAGATGAATATTTTTATATCTCTCAGTGTTTGTCATTTCTCTATATTCTCGAGTTTCTATGTGCTGCAATTTATACCACACAATCCAAAATCGTATAATTTAATAAGAAAGCAGTTGCTGTAATACCTCTGCTTAAGGAATACATTTCAAGTTTGGAATCTGTATTTTCCTTATTTATTTTTTGGAAAAAACCACTCTGCATTTTTGATTATTTTAACGTTTAATATTACAATAATCTTTAATTTTGCCATTCACTTTGGCTGGTAAATTTATTTGATGTCTCATTTTTTAAAAAAATCTGACCTGATTTGTATTATTTTTTAACCTCTTCTTTAAGTTTTTCAAGGAAAAAAATAATTATGTTTAATTGCTGAGGAAATGCTTTCATTCTTTTTTTAAAAAATATAATGTAGAATTTTTGTACATAATTATTTTGCTGAGAATTATCCTACAAATAGTAATTGAAGCACTTTTCAAGATTGTACAAAGTTACAGAATTATTATTTCAATAAAGTGTATACATTTTGTTTATTTGACTTCAATTTTTTCCCCTAACATGCACAGATCTATTTAAAATATCTTAAGTTTTTAAGTAACAGCTGTTTAGTATCTTCTTATACTTTTTTTTTTAAATTTCAAAAAGAGTTTTAACAGCTTAAAGACAATTTTCAGAAAATAGTTTGCTGATTTTATTTCGAGCTGTAACTAGAGAAGTGTTGTATTCTTCTTTGATGCCATTGACTTTTCTTTGAAAGTAACATTGAATAACAGATAAAAATCATTTTGCAAAGTATGGCATCTAGTACAGCTATACATCTAGTTGCGCAAAAGCATTAAATTTGTCGAGAATTTGTAATAAGTTTTTAAGATTGCTTGCCTGAAATAAATAAATTCCGTAGTGACAAGAGAGAAAAAAATCCTATTACATGGCAATAGATAATTTTGATGAGTTTTCCTCCACTTATTTTCTTTTTAAATCTTGTTAAGAGCTTTGTTTTCTTCTTTCAGTATTCACGCCATCTTTCTTCAAATTTATCAACGGAACTTTCTGAAGCAAATGCTGGTTTATGGTTCTATTATCTTAAACAAGTTGAGGTAATATTTTCAATTTCTCTAGGTGATATAGTTCATATTTTGCACTCTGAGTACAATAAATGCGATGCAGCAAAAATGAATATTAGTTATTATTAAGTGAAGTTAATTTGAAATGCAAGAAACATATAACGATTTAAAATGTACTGTTAGCATAGTAGAAGTATTAAGTATGAAAACCTGATTCCAAGAATAAAACTTAAAATTGTTTTATAATCATCCACACAATCACAAGTATTAATTATCGAATGTCCTTAGGAATGTCTCCTTTGTAATGATTTCACTTATAAAGTTCTTGTTTCAAGTAACAATTTTCCTCCTAATTTTGCGCAAAAGTTGTCTGTAATTTTTATAAATTTGTAGTATTTATTTTCGCAGAAGAATGTCTTCGAATTAGATAAAATGTATACAGAAGTAATCATTTTGATTACTCTGATGGAGAAACATGATTATATTATTTGGACCTTCATCATAGCATAGCTCATAACTCCCCAAAAGTTTCAAGTTAAGTTTTCGCTTCATTTCACTTAAAGGCATAAGGCATTAAGTAGAGATCTCAGAAACCGAGTCTTTTTTCTGTTTAGTAATTTTTTCTTAGGTGACATCAGGTTTACGAATTTAGTAGCTGCTGCTATTTCTAGCATAACTTTTAAAATTTTTATCATTTTTCTTTACTTCCTCCTATATGAAGTATACAAAGAGAAAGTATGTAATCGTTAAAAAATTATAACTCGAGGTTTAGGCAAACTTCTGCGTTTCCTCCCTGAATCCACAAAACGCATTGTAGGAATTCTGTCTTGTCTACCTGTGAGTACGATAACTCAAAAGCCCTTTGAAATATGAAATGTTCATATATATTTTACAAGTTTCTAGGTTCCTGTCAAATTTTGAACGAATTTCATTCAAAGGAATTTTATTTGCTTAATGAAGTGGTCAACCACTCTTGAACACAATAGCTACAAAACACAAAGAAGTTGATAAATATTTTTACTGCTGTTGCATTACTGGTTATAGCTGAAGAACAAAATCATAAACATTATGGAAAATAGCCTTATTTATGAAAAACTTCAATATTTTTTTTCTATTGATTGATTATTATTATTATTAGATTAACCTTAATCATATTATTGCTTGGAAATAATATGATTGATTCAAAACTTCCAAGTTTTCAGCTAGAAAGTTAATACAGCTCGGGCATGACATCCTTATATTTTCATCTATTTCGATCCATGAAGCGGTTCCTTGATGATTAGAAGCTTTACTCTAGCTAGCAGCATTTTATGAGATCCAGAATATCACACTTATTCAGCTCTGGGGTAAATGATAACGAATGGCTGTTGTGTCAAAGCAGTAATAGGTAATACATTGATTTTCGTTTCATATTGTCATTTCTTGTAATTTTTTATTGTTCTGCTCAAAATTTTGTGAATTATTTATTAATGCTTTTAATATATGAAGGGGTTTTGATAAGTAAAAATTATAATTTAAAAATGAGGTTAAGAATAAGAGAAGGATCGAACTGCTAGGGAGCTCGTGAAATCGAAGATTTTGAAAATCAAAATTTTTAAATCATAAAGATTGAAAACTGAAGAGCCAATTTCTGTATTTCAGAAGTCAGTGAACAAACCAAGTGGTAAACTAGAAAAGAGTAGATATATCAGAGAATTTTAGGATTTGAAACTTTCAATAACAGAAAATAAAATTTTGAGCTGTTTTAATGACATACTGTTTCTAATTCCTTTATTTTAATGTAAAAAAATATATATTTTCTTTCATCTGTAAAAGGTAATTTTTCCTACATTCTGCAAAACAGTTAACATTTTTTAATGATTTTTTTCAGCTCTAGTGTGAATTAGTTTTTGAAGAGAGTGGCCCAATAGTAGTTTGCATGAAATGCGCATCTAATGATTAACAGTAATTGCTCTTGCGTTGTGATCTTGAAACTTTAAATTCTGAGTTATTAACTCTGCAAGCATTAAAAAAACATTTTTAATACTCTTCTTTTAAGCATGTAGAGGATTAAATAAATCATGAAGAATGGCTCATTTGTGTGTTAATAGTAAAAAAAAATATTTGATTTAAATTCATCATTTGCATTTGTAATTTTATGGTCCTTGTATTTTCTTAAAATTGTGTTTGAATGTCTCTGTTTTTTCCCCCTGCATTAAGAATCTAAAACCGAAATCTCACGCACTGATTAAATACTTTCCCTCTCGTGTTTTGATTATGCAAGTAGAATAGTATATATAAAATTAGGAAAAACAAGTGCACTATACATATTTTATAAAAGACAACATTTAATGGATATGGATGAATACACGACGACATTACCTAATTGATTAATACATATAGATAAAAAAAGAAATAGAAAAAATAACCTTTTGAAGTTTGCTGTGTTATTGTCTCTCAGTCGTTGGACTTGAAGTAATCTCGTGAATTTATTTACTTCCTTTTATGAGAGTTCGAAAAGACATCTTCCTTGCGCACATTTTAAAATTATGTAAACTAGGTAAGAGATAAAATTATGATAGGTTGAAATTCACATGCACTGCTGGATAAATTACTATATTTCTTGATTCCTTTCTTCACTGTAGTTACTTCAAAATATTTAAGTAAGAACGATGAAATGGACGTAGCCAGAAACTGATGAAATTCGAATTGTCTTCATTTTTGTTTTCTTGAAATTATAAACATGACAGTAGATATTGAAATCAAAATGAGATTCATTTTAAATTCATGTTATACGGCTCTCAAAATGTTCCTGGTTTTAATGTATCAAGAAATTTTATTGCAGCAATCTTTATTTACAGTTTTTATAATTTTCGAATATAAACTATACAACATATATTTTTGTCATTATATTTATTACGACTGAATAAAAACTAGAAAACTAAAGATAATTCACTTGCTTTGTAGAAAGTATTACCACATTCATATCCCAACTAAGTCTTTCGGGCAGAAAAATATAAACGAGGAGAGAGAGCTGTTGAAATCTTCATTCAGAAAAATTCTGTTGTTTTATACGAGCAAATTTACCTTTCTAAAATTCTAACTGTTCTTTTAAATTTTGCATTTGTAAATGACAATTCAAATCAAGTTGTACTTTTTTTCAAATTTTAAAATCTTATAAAGAGTTCTTTAATGTTTTTGAGATTTTGATTTCATTTTGGTTGATTTATGAATAAAAAAGTTCTATTTTGTAAGATACTTTGATCATAGAAAACGAGCAATTTGTTTGCACAATGGACTTGTAATACTCAGCATACATTTTACAATAGCACACATATTATGAGAACATTTCACAGTTTTCTAACCACAGATCACACAATTAGATTATAATTTGGCACATTCAACACTTAAGTGATACATATACACAATTTTCTTGGTATTTCTTAAAGCTTTTCATGAACACATGCACTTGAAATTCAGAATTACATGTACTTTAGGAACTGAAACTACTATAAATACGACTAGCTAACAATACATTTGAAAGAAAACTTTTCATCATCACTTCTCATTATCAATTAGGGGCGATTTTTCGCAATGCTTTACTGTAATATTTGGTGATGAAGTGGATTTTTTTGTTTCATTCATTTCTGCTGTTGATAATAAATTCAAACTTTGCAGATCTGTTTTTGCACTCTCGCTTCTATTTATTACGAAGTTAAACTCAGTGAACAAATTCGAGCAATCATCGTTTCCACAACATTTCTGAACCACATTTTCACTTTTTGAAGCGCGCAAATTTGTCATTTTTAATTTTGTTTCAACTTCATGCATATGCTTACCAAGATGTACATGACTAGGTAAGGTTTTAAATACATCTGATGTGCTGGCTACTGGCAATTTGATAAGCGAGTTTTCCGAAGAAGAATTTTTAGCCTTTTCATTAATAACTTTCGCATTGATATTCATCAAACTTCGGCTTTTCATATTTTGTTTATCTTTGGTACCAAAATGTGACTTAGAAAACCCTTCTGCATATTCATCAGCATTTTTACTTGTATTTTCTGTTTCGAAGATCGATAAAACGACGTTTCCTTTATCTTCCATGGGATTTACTTCAATATGTGGTCTTTGAATCTCTGTAGCTTCTTTTGTAATCGGTGTAAGTAGTATTTTCTCGCCCATTGACTGATTTTCACTTAAAAATACTATTTGATCTTCTTTAGATGAAAATGTGTCGCTGGTTTCTCCGCAACTGCTCTCAACCAGACGATTATAGAAGCAGGCAAATTTTTCTTCCAACTCCTTACTTTTAAAACCTTCCTTTCTGACACAAACTGGACATAGACCATCAATATTTTTCTCCTTGATCAAATGACGAGGCAGCTCATGCTTGTTATGCGTTATCGATCTTTCATCACTCACTGCACCTTGTCGACATAATCTAGGCTTGCTTTCCCGACTTGTTCGAAATGAATCCTTATTACTTGAGATTCCAGAACCCAATAATGGACGAGTAGAACGAGGCTGAGAGGAGCTATCGCTACTGAAACTGGAACGTGACATATGAAAAGTAGATGTAGATGAATCTTGTCGGCTGCAAGACATATTTGAATCTTCAGAAGCTTTTCTGTGTAATGACCAAGATCCTCGCCTTGTTTCATGATCCATCAGTCGCAGAGGTATATTACCTGAAACATAAAGAAATTTTATAATTGGTTTCTATTGCTTCTAAAGGATACGGAATTAGAATTTTTTTAAAAAATATCACTAATATTAATTTTTAGGGCTGCCGAATCATGAAGAGAGAATCGACCAGTTTATGGCTAAATTTCATCAAGATGGCAATTTTTCGGAGTTAAATATGTAAAATAACTAAACATTACAGTGCTTTGAATAAAGAAATTTTGAGTGTAAAAGAATGTTGACAAAATTTCTTTGCTATGCATTCTACAGACTCGAAAACAAATGAGGCAAATAGAGAAACAGTTTTTATTTTATACCTTGAACTTCTTATTTTAAGAAAATTAGTTAAACGGTTTCGATGGTTATTGTAGTATCTAGCTTCTCATAAAATCCCAAGACCTTGTACCAGTCATAATTTGTGATTAATGCGAGGCTGTGACAGAATTGTAATGGAATTACGCCTGAATTATATTTATACTGTTCGCCTGTTTTTTCTTTACATTATTTTTTTTTAATTCTCTTGCCCCATTAGTTTTTCATTCTTTAAAATGCATATTACCAAGATTTGGTGCCCGTTGTTGCTTCTTCTTTTTCCATTACAGTGCTCTGGATATGATTTCTAATTGTTGGATTAAAGGACTGATTCATTTCTTTTAGAGATTTTCGACTACGTAACTCCTTACGGTCACTAGTCTGCTGGGCTTGATTTCCAAATAAACGTTGAAAAAAAGGAATTATAGAATATTTTGACTTCATGGTATGTTTAATTATTCATTTATAACATATTGAATTCTCAATCATTCATTTAATCGATTGTGTTATATTCTATTTCATAAGTCCTTTAAAATAATTTATAATGTTGTATTTGTTTGAAATATATTCTTTCCTTATAAGAGGTAATAAAAAATAACTAAATATTTACAATAATTATTAGGTAATAATTTTTTTTAATGCTGGGAGGAAATTAGGGCTTTTTTTTCATGATTAACAAAATTTTATATATATATATATATATATATATATATATATATATATATATATATAATTACTCAAATAAAAAAATGAACTAAAATACATCATTAACAGGCTAATTAAGTTAAACTTTCTTGTGACTAAATGGGCCTTTGATTTCAACTTCACCTGATTTTATGAAAAGGGGTTTGAAATTTTAAAGCATGAAATAGGTTTTATTTTCAAATTGACTGAATTGAACAAGAGGTTACCAAATAACTCTGTGCCTTTGCTAAGTGATGGTAGAGCAGATTTGTATGAGAGATATTTCGTGAGAAAATAAGAAATATGTGAATATAATAACTCTTCGAAAGATGCCTTCCAAATTGAACTTGTTTGTTGGAAATTCTTTCTAAAAAACACATAACTGAAGCTCTTTAATTAATTATCCATTATTTAAATGAAGTACAAAATTTGAGCATTGAACTGTCTGTTTATTTATGATCACGATAATTCAAACGGTTGAAATTTGGTATATGGAATTGCGATACAATTTGTAGATTTCTATCGAATTTTGAAAGAAATCTGTCTATCTGCACGTTGCAGTTCATTGAACTCAATAACTATCAAAATCAAAGACTAGGTAGATAAAGTTTGATGCATGGATTTAGCATTTAAAATATCAAATTTTGAGCCAAGTTAGTCAAACGATTGACAGTTTACATTTAAACGCAATAATTCATAAACGCCATGACTTACATAAACGAAATTCGGAATATTATCATGTGATTGCAGTTTTGAGTCAATTGCTTAGCAAAAAGACACTCAAAACTCATATTATTGCGGTAGATTCAGTAGAAATGATAGTCAGTTCAAAGATCTAAATTTCAGACTATTGCTAACCAATGTCATAATGTTTTGGCCTCACCCAAGGTTCATAATTTTATGTGGGCGGGATTAAGGATTAGATCATAATTGAAGATATGAAAGACATTTTCAGGGAGACCATTTTCGCAGGTTATTTTAGACTTTCTTGTGACGTTGTGCAAAGTCACAAAAAAGATTACTCTTATTCTCCTAACTATTTAAAGAACGAATTATTATGATCTACTTCACCATCATCATGACTTTTTATCAGTAATCAGGAATGCCATCTTAAAATATAGTGATGAAAGTTTTTTGTTATTCAAAACCTAATAAAAAGTCTATACAGTGCTTCTAGAAGATATGCTAATGGGAAGCTCTTTGCTCATATTTTACAGCAAATAAATCATTATGAAAAGGAATGTTTTCAGGTAACAATCTACATAAAAATTATTATTTGTTGTAAAAATAAATTATTACCTTGTCTCCAACTGTCCGAACGTGAAGAAAAGTTTTCACTGGAAATACTAGTCGTGTGCTTGTTTCGTTTTTCCATATTCCTCTGAATTTGCGCTATAGCATAAGTGTAACCATCGCAGTCGTTTCTGTCCTTTTGTTGCCTTCTGCACAAACAATACTTCAAGGCCCATTCTTTCCATCCTTCACGAGTTATATCCTTTGATTTCCATGAAGTTTTATTACTACAACGACACACGTCTGTGGAAAAGTTGCGACATCTTGGCGGTTGTTCACTGTCGCTTCCTGGCGTAGCAGCCGCAGCGGCCGAATTAGTGGTCACAGGTGTCTGCCGGTTAGAAAAATTCGAACTGTGTCTGCCTCTTCCGATACCTCGTGTTACTCGAGATTCCTCAATTCGTTTGCATATATGAATGCAATCCTTTTTGAATTGCTTGGTGAAGATGGCATAAAGGAAAGGATTGGCACAACTATTCAGAGGTAAGACGAAAATTGCAAAGACTTTTGCTTCCTGAGAAAAGAAGCATTCAATATAAACAGCTTGACAAATAAATATAAACAAAACATTCACATTTTTATCGAAGGAAATTGAAATTATAGAAAACTAATGGATTTTAAGGCTATTTTATTACGAATTGGGTGAAAATCGAAGCAACTATAAATTAACTATTATTTCTCTTTCTAAATTATTTCTTATTAAAGAAAATAAGCATAAACATGTTTATGCTTATTTTATTTTTTAACATAGTAATGAAGCCCTCGAAATCGTTAAAAGAACAATATTGAAAGATAGATTTATTTGGATTATTGAAAAATTATTAATCTTTCAACGAAATTGTCAACAAGTAATTTGACAAAACAATTTAAGTTATTTTGTGAAAAATGGATCACAAGAGAGCTCTTATAATTATTTTCAGTTTTAGCTTTAAAAATGTACTTTATGAAATATCCCATTTCTTTTTAAATTAAACTGAAAAGCTGAAAGTTTGTTTATTCTTTCATTGTAACAGTATATGTACCAACTAATGTATTAAATAATGTACTTTTAAGCTAGTAACTATATTTTTCAATTAAAAGTACTTTGAATCCTGTAGAAGAAGAAGAATGCATTTGAGACAATGCACCATGAATATGTACATGTAGTACATCAATTTATGCAAGCACAGTCTTTATAAGGGCTTATAATTTATTAGATTGCAGCTGTTGGTGATTGAGAACTTAAATGTTATTTAATTTACTATACTCACGTCGAGGGGTGAGGGGGAATGCAATATATTGGATTCAAAAATCATATTTCAAAATCATAAAATAACTAATAGTAAGCAGATTTAAAATTCTGTTGCTTTCATCTAACTGCAGTTATAACAAGATAAAACGTTAATAATAATTAATGTTTTTACGACAGTTTTTACGAAATGTTGTGAAAGAAATTGGATCTGAAATTGAAATATGAATATTCCACCAAAAGTTAAAATGTTTCTTTATTTCGGGAGGGACCAATTTTGCATATTTATATATTATGTTTCACGATATGTTTAAAAATTATTTATATTTCTTTGATTGCTCTGATTTTAAATAAGAACACAAATTGTAAGAAATTTAGGGTTCTTCAGATACCGCAGATTATTTTGTAGTTCTTAAATTTATTGAGTTGAGTCTATTGTTTTATGGCACAAAAGCCATCTTTGGCTAAGCTGCTTCACATTCTTGAGTTTAAAATATTTGTATCAATTTATAATGAAATCAAAATATGGGATATTTTTGAAATCCAAATGTCTAAAAACGTAAATCTGGGAGTCATGAAAAGGTGTAACAATAATGTAAGATATGGCACTATGCTAAAAAGTGCGGTGAATGTTTATATGTGATTATAAAAACCAATACTTTTTACCAATATAAAACTAAAAAGGCCAACATGTGGGGTTTTGGACAGCAAATCGCCCTATTCAGAGTCAAATTTCTGTACACATGGAAGACGCTGGACAGAAAATCGTGAACACTGCTCAAGAATGTGTAAAACAGAGATAGGACTATTACACATTGAGCGAAATGGTGCCAGGTCCCCCCTCAACAAATATCGATGGTTAATCGAGTGAGCCCAATCCTCAACCTAACTAAAACTGTGTCCAGGTTTCTGCTGTGTAAAGTGAGCCAGAACTCTATTGTGGGTTTAATTTGTATGGAGCTTGTTACGAATCTATGTTTCCCACTCTGTTTGCCATTTAGAATACAAAATGCATGTGACATATATATTTCTTGTAATCAGAAAATCTTAAACGTATTGACTCGCATTGCTACGTAAGTAAGAAAAAGGAAGGAACGTTCTGAAAAAAAAATCTCTTTCTCATAAAGAAAAACTGCGATAGAACGTTAAATGGCGATAAGTTTTAACAATGGTGAAACATTAATTCTACATAAAAAATTGGAAGCGATAGAAAGAAGTATTTCATTAGATCTCAGACAATAGAGACTATCAAACGAATATCGATTTATGGATTTTTTGTCAAAGGCTTTTTAATGTCATTTACTTTCGTAAGTATATTAAGTAGAAATTAGATAGATTTCATTTGGTGTCAGATCTATTTATATTGGTTCATGAAATTCAGGTGGAAGGGTTATGATTTTCTTTCTCACCAATTTGATAGATTCCCAAAAAATATATTAAACAAAATTGATTGATTTTAGTTTGATATCAAAATTTATTTGCATGGGAAAAAACTTCGTATTTAAATTATACCTATATTTATATTTTCATCAATTCCACCGTTTTCCAAAAAAGATTCATCTATAATTTCAGGAATAATATAATGGAACAATAATATGAAAATTTGTTGAAAAAAATATTTGAAAAATTTATTAATAATTCAGTCAATACTGGGGATGACATTCTGAATCGTGTAAAATATGAATTAGAGATGTGATAAATTAAGGCCAGGCTATAGATAATTCTATAAAAGCGTGATATTTATCTTATTTATTATTAGAGGATATTATTACTATCTAATATCAATCATTCCACTTTCTATTATAGATTTTCGTTTTATGAGGAAATAACGAATATGCAACCAAAAATGTATATACGATTCTTAAATTTGTTATGTGGTTTTTCCCAGAGTCGTAGACTTAAAAATGAAAATGTTTGACTTCAAATAACTTTCGATTTTTAATAAATATCACGTTTACTACAAATAAGATTGCTGTTATATCATTAACGTTCATCCATAACTTTTTTGAACATAAAATTCCGAATTATTTGTTATTTTGAAACCAATCTAAACAGTAAAAATCAATCATGTTCAATCATATTTACTTTTTTATCCGAACTTAAATAAATTTACTATTCTTTCTGGAGAGTGATTAGACCAGAACTACGGACATTTTCTTGACTGTGAATGATGAGTTTATTGTTCTATTATTTCGCTGTATTTTAAATAATCACACCAATGCTTAGGGATATGAGGATAGCTGTTTGATACAAAATCACTCGTCATTAATTTTTTTGTAAACATTAAATCTGAATATTTGCCTCTTGTTTTCTATATCAGAATGTCTAATTTACTGTTATCTTTAAAAGAAAGATTTATAAGAAAAAAGAGCAAATCTGATTAATTCGAAAATAATGCGAATTGTACTGAAATATATTTTATTTTTAAATCTTTTCTGCATTAGTTAAATTAATAGAAAATAGTATTCTTTCATACACTGCGTTCCATTTGAGAGCTATTCGCTTTCCTGATCTGTTCTTCGTTTTTATATTGACAAGGTAAATGTCTCAAACTTTGCAAAATATGAATCCTGCTGTTAATAATAATAAAAAGGCTCTAATACTTTTTCATGTACAACATCACTGCTCGAGTTAAAACATGGTACAGTGAAAAAATTTATGTGGTTCAAGGGAATTGAGAATACCCACACTCGAATATCAGAAGAGACCATGAAAACAAAATACTAGAACATTTATTTCACTTTTTTAAAGACAAATGTGATAAGAATAGCGTGGAAGGGAAAGAAAAGGACGCCAATCCCGGTTGATATTTACATAGAGAATAAAAACAACTATAAAAGCGCTTTTTTGTTTAATGCAATAGCTATTCTATAAAAAGTTCTCAACATCGTTTTTTGCAAAAAATTATTATAATGAATATATAAATATGCTTCGAACTTTACTTATTAATATAATATTCTTAACTATACGTGTTTAATACGTTTACTATTTGACCGATTGATTTGTAACTATGCCAGTAAAACGTAAAAGTCGCAAATATATTTCCATAGAAATTAAAATCTTTAACACCTTTTCAGTTATTCGCATCAATGAAAATTAAATCAAGAGATATATATTTTAAGACTATTAGGATGACTCGAAATTAAGGTATAATATTAGGATGACTGGTATAATATTAGGATGACTAATATTATACCAGTGGTTTTGAAGAGAGCGAATATTAAATTCAAGGCAATCATTATCACTTAACATCTGACGCATGTTTAATACCATCGAGAAAAAAATCATTTAGATTTAGATACATTAAAAAATATCTAACTTTAAGTAATGGGAGTACCAAAATTATAAACATGTGTAATAATAATTTGAATGAGTTTTAAGTAATTTCAAGTTTTCACTTCAGACCAAATTCTTACCAGATTAGACATTTTGTAATAGAAGAAAATTTTTCTTTGATGATAATAATATTAAAAAATTAATGGATATCAAAATAAATTAATAAGTATCGTCCTATAATAATTATTAAATAATATAGTACACTTCAAAAATTCTTGAATTAAGAATTATACTTGCAAAACAAACCTTTTTTTATTTGCTTAATACTTAAAAACACGATCTATTATATTGTACATTGCATCATAAATTTAAGTAATATCAAACATTCAACCAAGATCTAGAAATAATAGTTCAATGCATTTAAAGTGATTCGATTTCAAGTAACTTTTTTAATTTATAAAGCTGAAAATTGCATTCATCTATAAATGGTAAAATATCGCAATAAATAAAGGTTTTAAAATTCAGTTAACTTTTAATTAATGCTATTAAGACTTTTTTTACTATAGTATAAAAACTAATCAATAGATCTTGATTAAGGTTTATATTGTTTTAACAGTTCGATTTTATCTAAAATCATTTTAGGTTATACAAAGAATATCAATTTTATAGAGGCATAGGTTTCTTTCCTGCGAAACGCTTTCAAATTTTCTTTAACATGAAATCATTTCTTTTTAAATACAATTAATTAACATTATTGATTTATTAAAGAAAGCAACAGTGGTATGCTTGACTCAAAAACATTCATGTCAATTTTTGAATGAGAGAATTTTTGTAGTATTTTCAATGGAAAATAATTAAATGAAATAAAAAAATGGATCATTAAAAAATTATTTTGGGTTAAGTGATAATTAAGTAATAATGGTAACTTTATAAACTCATTTCTTAAAATTTGTCTTGCCGGTTGATGGAGAAAATGGTTTAATCATTCTTCGTTTTTTCTTTTCTTTTCTTTTTATGAATTGCAAAATTCTCTGGTGAACTATATTTTGAGATATTTCTCCTTATCTAGACAAAGTAGAAATTTTCTGCATAGATTCTGGATTAATTGAAAATTTAGGATTCAATGAAAATGCAAATGATGGCAAATGCTCAGTTTTGTCCACTTGACATTTTCCTTTTTTATGATTTGAAAAGGCACGTAAATGAATAAATTAAAAAAAAAAACAGAGCAATTATGTTATAGAGCCTTAAATTCTCCTTGAAATGCGTTTCATATCTACTTGCATTTTTAGATTTGAAAAATTAATAAAAAAGCATGAATTATCTCTTAACACAATAAAATCATTTTTGAGTTTTTGTCTAAAAAGATATTAAAGATTAATGTCATTTACTTGAAACCACATTTATTGATTTTACCTGATAACTATAAACAAGAAAAGGCTTACCTCTAGTGATATGAGTTGTAAACCACAAACAGCCGTAAGGGAGAAGAAAGCGATTGGTGCCCAGCATAAAAAATCTGTAAAGACTAACAATGCCATTCTCCTAGCGATTCTTGAGTCATTGGAATTCCATGCCTGAGATCCTCTGATTGCGCAATACATTTTTAGGTAGCAGCCCATGAGTATCAAAAATGCCACACCGTTGATAAGAATGAGGAATACCACATAAGAAAGTGACCAGACATCTTCTGTTTCGAAAGGAAGACAAATGGCAAATTTCTTGTAATCACTTACACCGATCAAAGGTAAAGCAGCCATGGCACACGCAAAAGTCCAGCCTAAAAGCATGATATAACCAGCATGACGTAGAGAAAGCCTTTTGTTTAAGTGCATAGCATGAGTTATGGCATAATTTCTTTCCAGCGTGATAACAGAAAGTGTGAAGACAGACAGTTCGCTGCTTAAGACTCCAAAGAATCCAGCTACTTGACAACCAGCAGATGTCTGCCATTTGATTGCTGAAACCTGTGAAAACAGAAGCGAAAGATATTAAAATCAAGACTTTCTTTAAACATAGGATAAGAATAACGCCATACAGTTCAAATACTGAGCGTAAAACTGGACAAACAGTTGAAAAGTTTGTACTTCACTAGTAGATTTGTTGATTTTTTAAAGGATGTGAATATAAATGTGATACTTGTGATTACTTTAAAACTACATGAATTACATACGTTTTGGTTTTGAAATATTTTCAATGGATTCTACTTTTATACGAAAGAAAGAAACTTTCAATCTACGCTTCCATTCTGCTTCTTTTTAAAATGACCTTTTGGATATTTAAGAAGATTTATAATAAAATAATAGATATTTATCGTTATTTAGGTACTTCTATTTCAAGAAAATATGTACTATGGAGTGCTTGAAGAAGGAAAGTTCCTGGAAGATTGCGATTCTACAATTTTTTGTGTTTAATTCGAGCTCGGATTAACATAAATATGAATAATAGCTATTTTATAGTAATTTAATAAAGAAAAGGAAACATATTACTAAATCATTACAAAAAGCTTTCATTTTCTCACTTAGGTATTTTGTAAAAACGTTAACATGTATCTGGAATTCATGTACTTAATTTACGTCGTTAGTTTTCAACTCGAAATGAATATACTAAATTTGTAGTTTTTATCGTTAAAGGCTCATTTCTAACTTTTGCGTAGAGTATTAAGTTTCTTAAAACAATTTATTTTTAAGATAAAAGTTTTGAACTGTTTTTGAAGGGCTATTCCCAGTTATTCTTTACTTGCGGACATTATGGTACTTGAATATTAGTACTTAGCAGTATTGCCATAACATTTAATTGCTTGCATGTGTATAATGCATTGCATTTGTATAATACATTGCATGTGCGTATTTCAGCTATCGAAATATTATTCATTTATCAAATGGCGGGTTTTTAAAATAACATTCGTTACCAGTTTTAAAATTAAGTATAATAAGACAGACACTCTAAATGTCCGAAGCGCCAAAGTGTTTAATTTAAACCACCAGCAAAATAATTGTTAAAAAAAATTAACTCAAACAAGGGATTTGATTGCGGATGGCTACATTATCGTATGTCCTGCTGAAAGAGGATATTGCATTTGAAATCAGGCCATTATCAGAAGAAAAAGTTTTATTTGAAATGTTTTTACACTCCAAAAGGATAATTGAAATGTTTATACGAGTTTTGTCTGCCATCGTAGCAAAGTTATTTTTGTTAACGACTTTTTAAGGGAATTTTCAAAGCTGATTATTTTGAAAGTCTCATATATTTAATATGTTTAATTATATAAAATAATAGGAAAAAATTGAAAGAAATTATATATATTCCTAAAAAAAACTCTTATATTTCATGCAAACATGTGTGTAAATAAGTTAAGGTATGTATAATGAGCTCCATATTATATATATATATATATATATATATATATATATATATATATAT
>JAOUZG010034069.1:0-13221 GCA_026289955.1 Argiope argentata | reverse complement strand
TATATATATATATAATGTCGAGTTTTTAAACTATTGGTTGAGGGCAGATAGCAGAGTCGTGGCTGAAATCATGGAGGAGACAGGTTCTTTTTATTCCATCACGGGGACAGGCATTATTTACAAGCGAAAGCGACGTGCACAACACAGAACGACACAACACGGAATTGACGAAAAAGCTAAATGTGAAAAAGGGACAGGAAATCATTATCTCTGGTCTTAAACAACAAGACTGAAAAATATTTTTTTAGAGCTTATAAAATCAGAATTCGTAGGGGATTTCCATGTCTCACACATAAGGGGTAAGGGAAACACAGGGATCTTTTTAAAGGTATTTTGTTTAGGTCAGCAATTTTTCTCTCTCCCCCGGAGTGTGAGAAAGTAATCGGCGTTTAGCTGTTTCAGCACTTTTACACAGCTTCTGTTCAATTAATTAATTAGAACAAGTGGAATGGATCAGGAAATAAGAGAATATTTTAGAATGATATCACTATGGGCTAAATTAAGATAGGCCTTTGGAAATTAATTAGTAGGATTAAAATTAAGAGTTTTTTAACGGATGTTAATCAAATAGACTATATATATATATATATATATACAGGGTGGTCATAATTAAACTGGCAGTGCTCACTGTGTTCTGTAGCGCGACTTTTTTCCGAGAATGACGCCATATTTTGTAGTCTAAAATGGCAATAATAGATACTTTTAAAGAAAAATTCAAGATCGAACATTTTGTAGGATGATTAAAGAAATCGGGGAACGAAGGATTCCGGGGGGGGAATTAGTTCCAAAAGTGACCGCTAGGGAAATAGAAAATAGAGTGCTAACAAATGTTAATCGATAATAATAATACAGGAAATAAAATTACCTTTTATTTTGAAACGGCGATTGGCGACAGAGGACAAGGCAATATTGCTACCACTTCTAGCGCATATGGAGTAGCTCGGAATATGGATATGGCGTGCAGTACGGTATGGCAAATCGTACAAAGGATTATCCTCTTCTATCCGTACAAGATCAGCCGAGTACAAGAGTTACGTCACACCGACCACGATAAGTGATTGACTTTTGCTCTCACTTTTCTTGCCAGAATGGAGGTGGATGATTTTTGGCCATGAAAAATCTTATGGGGAGACGAGGGCCACTTTTACCTGAATGGAACTGTGAATACCCAGAATTGCCGAATTTGGGATGACACATCACCACATGCACTCACAGCAATCCCCTTACATTCACCAAAGGTAACTGTTTGGTGTGGGTTCTCAGCGGAATTTATCATAGGTCCATTCTTCCATGAGAACATTACCCCGACAGGACCGGTAACTTGTTATGTTACCGGAGGATAAATATCGCCACATGTTGAGCAGCTTTGTCATTCCGGCTCTTCAGCAAAGATAATGCCTGAAGAAAATCATTTTCATGCAAGATGGAGCCCATCCACACGTTCTCTTACGAGTACAACAGCTGCTACGACAGAAATTCACAGCAGAAAGAGTCATTAGCCTCTGCTTTCCAATTGCGTGGCCACCTCGGTCCTCTGATCTTACCGCATGCGAATTCTTTCTATGGGGTTACCTTAAGTCCAAGGTCTATCAAGCAGCTGTCCAGGACCAGGCTAAGTTGAAGGATAACATGTCACGGACTGTACGGGAGATTCCTGCAGACATGTTACTTTCTGCTGTTGTGAATACTGTGCACAGAATGCAATATGTGGCCGACAAACACGGCAGCCCCATTTTTATGAGTGCGAAATAAAAGGTAATTTTTATTTCCGTATTTATTTGCATTTGTTAAGATTCTATTTCCTATTACACAACGCCACATATTCCCCTAGCGGTGACTGTTGGAACTAATTCTTTTTTTGCGGAATCCTTCGTCCCCCGTCTTGTTTAATCTTCCTACAAAATGCGGCGTCATTCTCGTGAATAGATCGCACTATAGACCACTGTGAGCAATGGCAGTTTAATTATGGACACTCTGTATATATTAGATAAAAATTCCAATAATTATTTTAATGATTGTGTAGAAAAAATAAAATCGTATTATTTTCGTCAAGTTAAATTTTTTTATACATAAACTTTTAATTATAATGTTTAAAATTTTATACATACATATAAGCAACCCAATTATTTTAAAGGCATTCAAATATAAGAAATGTTCTTTTCTATTTTAATAGGATTTATATTTGCAAAATTTAGATGTATTTAAAAGAGATCAGGTTTTAATAAATTAATAATTTATAAGTTTAAGTCAAAATAATAAATAGGTTATTATTCGCATCATACAAAGCAGGTTTAGTTATTCTGTACAAGTTATAGTAATTTTAGTTCAGTTTTGAAACTTCTTCCACTGAAAGAGTATCTGCTTTCAAGAACGTTGTCTTGGACCCTTGGTAACAGCTTGAGACAAGTGGAGCTGAGGGGAATAAGATATTTTACAACTGAGTTTCCCTCGGCTACAAATTTATGAAGGTCAGCCTATTTTGGCCCTCTTTTTAACAGATGTGGGTTCAAGTTACAAGAGCCTGTTAAATGTTTCCAGTGTACAAATAGGAAATTGCTCTATTTGCCTTATAGTGGCATATGCAAAAAGAAGTAGTGTACTGTCAATGCCTGAGAGCAAAGATTTATCCTTGATCGGGGAAGGACAAGTTGCCACTGAAATGACCCCGTCTTCGGACTCCCATTTTCTATACAAGATACCATTTCTAATTTCGAGTGGATTCCAGACAGCCCAATAACGCTTAGTTCCAGCACTGAGGCTTGAAATGTCCTGCTAATTTGGTCTTGAATTATTTGATTGCATAAATTCCATAATCAGTTTAATATAAGGATCATTCATTTGTTCCTTGCGAACCTCTTTGTCACTCAAGGGACGATCAGATTGAGGTGGGACGGCTTCTGAGGTTTGGCGCATAGTTGATGTCTCAATTCCATATTTCTTTTACACAGAGGAATAGTAGCAACAACCCTCAGAGCAGGGCTTTCTTGATATGGCATCTGTATTCCTCCTCCAGATTCCAAATGGAAAAGAGTCACGACTTCTGATGTGGAGCGCATGGAGTTATTTTTGGTCGATTACAAAATCATACTTCTTAAGAAAGTCTATACTAAGTATGAAATCCTCTGTAATTTCCACTACGTAGATGACATGGTCATAAGTAGCATTCCCAAATCTAATTTCAATATTCATTTTCTCGATAATTGGGATTCTGTCACCAGTGACCGTTTGAAGGGAGACGCAGGACGGTGTCCAGAGAATTTTCCTTCCGAGTTGTTCTGCAACATCTCTACGCATGATAGTCACGTAGGCTGCTGTGTCAACGATCATTCGGCAGGGAATTCCGTTGATGAAGGCATCAACAAATACACCATTTTCACCACCGCCTCTTGAAGATATCTTTAAAACTCTAAAACAATTTTCCTGATTGCTTCTAGAAGAGTCTTTAGCCCATTTATCTTAGCGGACTGGACACCACATTTCCAACATTTCACAGTTGTCTGGCCGTGTTTTTTGGGCCTTTCAACTCTTTTCCGGATAAACTGGAAAAATGTTTTCATCATTTTGAATAGATTTCGCAGGGAAGGATCCGATGCATCTTGGACCGCAGCACCTCTTGTTGAATGACGATCCCTCCTTGCAGCTTGCTGAGCGGCTTCAAATTTCATTGAATAAATCAAAGCTGCTTTCAAATCCTTCAATTCAGCCATTCGCAGGGACTTTTGTATCTCTGGATCCCTCACACCGTCGATGAAATAATGCAGGGCCAGTGTTTCTCGTACCTCAGAAGGACAGTCGAAGGAGGCAAGATGGGAGAGCTTCTCTACATCCGCTCCAAGCTCTTGCAACTTTCGTTCGCTCGTTGCTGCCGAGTCTTTAATTGAAGACGGCTATAGTCCTTGAGGCATTTTCCACCGAAGCGCAACTTCAGAGCGTTTGAAAGAACATCAAATTCCAGATGTTGATCCTCGCGAATAGTTCTCAAAATATCAGCAGCTTCACACCGTAATGATGCGTCCAGTTGACGAGCCCTCGTGACTGGATCCCAACCATTGGCTTCTGCGACGATGGAGAATTGAGTCTTGTAGACTTGCCACGATGTTTTTCTGTCGTAAGTGGACACTTTTATGCTTGATTTAGGAATAACAGACACAGGTTGAGCTATTTCAGGCTCTCGAACACTCGGGGATTGGTTTTCAGATTTTACCTGTACATCTTCTTTTTTCTTAGTTTTTTCTCAACTGTCCTCTCCATTTCATGTTCAAATGTTTTAAATCTTTCATCCACTTTTTCAAATTTCTCTTCAAAACTCTGCTGAATATCACCAATCTTAGTATCGTTCTCTTGAACCTTTTAAGCCAAAGAATCTACTTTGGAGTTGATTGCTTCAACAATATTAGCCTGGCCTTATTCTATCTTCTCCATCTTCTCTGACCCTTGTTCTATCTTCTTCTCCATCTTCTCTTGCCCTTCTTTCATTTGTTTAATGAAAGCAAAAAGCTGTTCAAATTTTGCTTTATCTGCTTCCTCCATCGCTCTAGTTTTCACCATTCAACCCCACTCCTGACACCAGTTGTTACGTTTTTAGCGTAGCGGGTCCGGATTGAATGGGCTTTACTTGAGGACAGCACAAACAAATTTATTTACAGCTATTTACAGATATTTACAGGATGACTTGATACAGTAAAACTTCAGATAAACACAATCGAGCAGTCAACAATCACTAACAGCGTAAATGCAAGCCTTATGCCCGATAAAAACAGACTGCAAAACAGCTATTGTATAGTACAGCAAACGGTAAATCACAGCGAGCTCAATAACACACCGTTAACAGTAAACGTAAACACAGCTCAGTAATAACAAGCGAAAATCCGCTAGTCCAGCGAAACGCTTCTCTTACGAGAGAAAGAGAGAAACTCTCAGCTAATTCACTCACTCACTCGAACGGCAACCCTTCCCTTATACACTGAAGTGACAAAAGCCATGGGATGACTGTTAATATCGTGTCAGTCCTCCTTTTGCCCGGCGAAGTGCAACAACTTGACGTGTCATGGAGTCCACAAGTCGTTGGAAGTCCTCTGCAGGAATATTGAGCCATGCTGTCTGTATAGACGTCCATAATTGTGAAATTGTGGATGGTGCAGGAGTTTGGGCACGAACGGACCTTTCGATGATGTCCCATAAATGCTCTATGGGATTCATATCGGGCGATCTAGGTGGCCAGATCATGCGCTGGAATTGTCCGGAATTTTATTCAAACCAATCGCGAACAGTTCTGGCCCGGTGATATGGCGCATTGTCATCCATAAAAATCCCATCGTTGTGTGGGTACGTGAAGTCCATGAATGGCTGCAAGTGATCTGCAAGGAGCTGAACATAACCATTTACAGTCAATGATCGGTTCAGTTGCAGCAGAGGATGGAGTCCATGCCATGTAAATACAGCCCACACCATTATTCAGCCACCACCAGCTTGAACAGTGCCTTGCTGACAGTTTGGGTCCATGGCATCGTGGGGTCTGTGCCACACTCGAACTCTAATATCAGCTCGTAACAACTGAAATCGTGACTCATCTGACCACGCTACGGTTTTCCACTGGTATAGGGACCAGTCGATATGCTCACGAGCCCAGGAGAGTCGCTGCAGGCGATGTCGTGCTGTCAGTAAAGGTACTCGAGTCGGTCTTCTGCTGTCATAGCCCAAGGAAGACAAATTTCGCCGCACAGTCCTATCGGACACGTCCCGCGTACGTCCCACATTGATTTCTGCAGTTATTTGACGAAGTGTTGCGTGTCTATTAACATTAATCATTCTACACAGACATCGGTGGTCTCGGTCGTTAAGTGCAGGTGGTCGCCCACTGCGCTGTCCATGATGGGATGGGATGCCTGAAATTTCATACTCTCGGCACAGTCTTGATACGGTGGATCTCGGAATGTTGAATTCACTAACGATATCCGCAATGGAATGACCCCTGCGTCTAGCTCCAACTAACATTCCACGTTTAAAGTCTGTTAATTCTCGTCGTGCCGCTATAAATCACGAAAATCCTGTTCACATGAATAACTTGAACAAAAATGAAAGCTCTTAAAAACGAACTGCGCATTTATACTTTTTCGCTGCGATACTACTGTCATCTGTATATTTGCATATTGCTATCCCAAGACTTTTGTTACTTCAGTGTAAAGCCGGGCGAGCGTCACGAGAAGGAACGCAGCGCAGCCAGAACTGTCTAGGGGCTACCAGAATATTCCCCTCGCCAAGTCAACTCGGCTGGCGCAAAGCGCCTAGAGAAGCGGCACCAACCTTTTCTACATCGGCGCGCGTTTGCCCGCTTGTAACAGTATTTTTCCCTTTTTTCAACAAAGATAAATATTTATTCCCCTAATTCTTGGATTGTAATTTAATTTTTAAAAAGAAAAATAATTATAACTAAGAATGCCTTTTTTTAATTACTCAGAAAATGAAAAAAGACTTTAATCTCTTTTACATTACCTGTTTTTATAAAAGTTTTTTTTATCTGTTTGAGATAATGATAAAAATATTTGAACATGTAATGCAATATTAAAGATGTTTTAGGTAAATAAAAGAAATAAAATGTTTACTTAAAGAAGAAAAATAAGTACTTTTTTAGTACAATAATAATAATAAATAAACACATAAATCAAAACTGAACATGATTTAAGTCAACAAACTCAGTTATTTATGTTATGCAAACGAAAAAATTATTTTCGAAATCAGTTTGCTTCTTTTTTTTTGCTTAGTGGAATAATTTCAAAACAAGAGCAGTAAAAAGAAATCAATAAGCTTTTCAGGAAATGAAAATCGACCATACCGAATGCCGGAAAGCAAAAAATTGCGCGACAGATTTTGAGTTAGCCAAGATAAGGATATGTCGCCAAAAATGGTATCCTTACTCTCAGATTCTTCCGAAGTCACGTGAGAAATGTTGGGTTCACTTGCTTCGATAAGAAACATACGACTAGAACCCTCTATTTATATATCAACTCTATGATTTTAACGCTGTATTACAGAGTACAGGACTTTGGTTCGTCTGTGAGAGTTCCGATTCCTATTATTATTATTTTTATTTTTTGACTCATCAGAAGAGATCGGATTATCCGAGACATAATGACTTTTCTTCTGCCCGTCTCAAACACATTTTTTAGAATGCTTAAGACTGCAATTTCACATGCACTAGAATTCACTTATTTTTTTCATGGTTTTTTACGGCTACATAATTCACACAAAGTAAGCAACCTTACTAAATCTTATCTTTTATGTGGAATTAATTCTAAGAATTTTATACATCGATACACCTGGGTGTAGATATTTTTTTCACAACAAATCGGGCAGTTCTTGTTTTTATTATTTTGTTTCGCAAAAAGAGTTTTAGATTTTATCGAAAAAAATATATCTGAGTTTTTCCCCCTTATTAAGGCAATTTTCACCTTAGCAATTTAAAATTTTACAAGCATCAAGAGTATCACTATAGGAGATGACACACAAAATTTTAACGCATTATATTAATTTATTCTTGAGTTAGGGAGTTAATATAAAATAATATTAGTGATAAGTAACGTTAATGAAAAATGTTACAAGCGCTTCAAATTTGTTCGAAAGTGCTCCAATTTTTATTAATACTTACTCTAACCCTTTTGAAACAAAAGTTGGGATTAATCTTTAAGTATGAATATGAAATATCAAAATTAACCAATATAATAACCCAAAACTACTGATTTTTCACAAAAGTTTAAGTAGTTTTGAGTTATTACATTGGTGAATTTTGATATTTCGAACTCAAACTTAACGATTAACCCCAACTTTGGTTCCAAAAGGGTTAGAGTCAGTGATAAAAAAAATTGGAATTCTTTCGAATAAATTTGGAGCGCGTGGAACATTTTTCATTAACGTTAATTATCGTAATACAATATTATATTAACCAACCTAACTGATAAATAAAACTTTACAATTTTGTGTGTCATCTCCTATAGTGTTATTCTTAATGCCTGTAAAATTTCAAATCGCTAAGGTGAAAATTGCAAAAAGTCATTCTGAAGTTCCCTTGTCACCTTAATGATTTTGTTTCGACTGCTCAATTTTTGATTACTGATAAAATCACGGCTTTTCTTTTGTTCTAAAAATGAAATGAATTGTTCGCTTTTGCTTTTTGGCCTAATTGAAAATCCTTTCGAGATTCTGTTACCCTAATTTCTTTAGCATAATATTAATTAAGAATATATCAAATAAATCTTTTTGTTCGTGTTTAAGTGTTTTTAAAGCTCGTAGGTTTCTCTGAATAAATTAAAATCAATAATTTCGCTGAATTCTCTAGATTTTTGTGTTCCATTTTCTTAAAAATCTAACATTGAATGAACATAACTATCAATAATTAATCTTTTATTATCATATTGAGATTCCAGGGATTCATATAGAGAAATGGCTATTAAATGAGGACGCAAATTTGATAACGTCATTAGAAAGACAAGAATTCATATAGTATAGTTTCTGCGACTGTATCATTTGTTCATTTGGTGTAATTAAATCATCGAATGGATTTCCAAAGTTACTAAATTGACCATGGTTTTTCGAAAATGTTGGGTGTTTTAACGATGGGATTTTAATTTGGATGTTCAAAGATTCAGTACCATTTTTGGAAGTTGAAGTCACAGATAAAGGTTTACAAATAAAATTTATTCAAGTTTTAATTCTGAACTCCAAATTTTCGAGGTGGACACCACATTGTTCCAAATCTTTGTTTTAGAGCTGTTAATCCAGCAGCTGTTGCATTATTCAGTTCAAATTAATTTCATCTTAAGATTGCCGACATTTTGCTGAAGCAAGTCGATTTTCTTTTCTTCCGGATCAGTGTTTTGACTTTTGAAAATTAGTCAAGAAAGTTTTCTATTTGTATTATACTTCCTTCCTGAAAAGTTCTGGCTTTATTAAATTTAATTATACTGTCTACAGTTCGTGCTCACGATCGACTGGACCGTAAAACAGTTGAGCTTGAAATCTAGTATCGATTTGGTAAATTAAGTGACGGATATGCATTATTTTCTTCTATTTTTTTAATAACACAATGTAATATAAAAGATTAAAATGAAATCTGCTGTGCATATTTCAATGTATAATGTCGGAACATCATTTCTTGAATGGCCAAGCACCGCGTGCTCGTGCGAGTTAAATTATATTTTCATTCATTTTGATTGTTTCATTGAATGAGTCACTCTAGTATTCCAAACGATCCGAAAAATCTTTGTCTCGCATTGATTGATTAAAAAAAATATCCCATTTCCTATTTATTTCATTTCATATCATCACGCGCTCAAAATGACATTTTTCTATGTTTTATTTGGGGTAATCATTAACTTATGTTTTTTAAATCAGAGCTTTTTTAAATGCAATGGCAACGCGTTATTAAAAGAGGATTTTTTTTTTAGATGCTCGTGCAGATCATAAATTTTTTTTCGTTGTTGACGCCACAAAACCTCATTCCCCAAACAATATCATGTTCTGACATGATAATAAGACAAAACATTAATCGATAAATTTTTTAGTTATTGTGGGAATCGAATTATAAACCACGTTAGAAGTTGCTAAAATCCTAAAAACTAAACCTATAGTGACTTATTTATGGAGATCTAGCCCCGGTCATAGGGCATTGATCTCCGGTAGATGACAAAAATAAAAAGATCCTAGTGGTCAGATAATAGCGTGATCGTCTTCGAATTCAAAGAAAAAAGTTCAAGGAACTTTTGTCAGACAGGATTCATAAAACACTCACACAAAAATGGAAAAAATGGGGAAAGAAAAGGAAAACAAATGACTATACAAGCAAAAATTTCTGAAAGTATTAAGACTTTATCAACTGGAAATTTAACCTTTTTATGTTTCCTAATCTGGTGAAAAAAGATTGGGAGAATTCAGTAAGAAGGATTTTGATCTCTTTCATACCATTAATTAGTTTTTTAAAGTCATTAGAGTTGAGAAAAGGGAGGAATTATCTTCTTTATCAACGTTGGGTAAATTGAGTGGCTCCATCTGTCGGGAATTATTTTGCTCAAATCCTCTCACCGGCAGTCGAGGTGAATCATTCGTTATTACATGACAGAATGGAACCGCGCATGCGCCAATACCAAGGAATTAAAACTTTTTCTTAAATTAGAATTTATACAATCATCTATCACTCCATAAATGATTTCTAAGTAGCTTATAATGATCAATGAATCATAATTTTGATGCAGATAGATTTTATAAATATTATTTTTAACGTTAACGTTGTTGTTACTTATAGCACTTGCCATTAACAAGCCCCGCTGATGCAGCAGCAGATTCAAGCCGAAAGGAACGTCTCTTGTTTTACAAGTAGCGCCATCTAGGGCCAAGAGTATGACTTAGCTACACACGCGTCACAAACCTTTTTAGGAGACGAACTACATTCATGCAAATTCATTCATACATCTCAGATCGTAATTTAGACCTGGAACAGGGAACGATCACCCCTGACGCAGTACACCCAGTGATATTACTCTCGATATGGAGGACTTTGCAACCATGAACAGATTTAACGAGCGCCAATCGCCACACACTCGGGGATTCTTTTGGCCGGTGAGCTTCGAACCCGTAACCTAAGGAGTACGAGTCCAACGCTCTACCAACCAGGCCATCCCGGTCTGACGTTAACGTTATTAGTGTAAATGTATTGACTAAAGGAAACTGATTATCATTATCACTTCGTCGTCTTGTTACCTATAGTTTACCGAAATGGCGATAAGATATTATTCGTGGAATAAACTTATCAAAGCTATGAAATGAATAGAAAATGAAATTGGCAAAAGGAGCAAAAACGAATCATTATACAGTTATCAAAAGAATCACGTGCATATGGATAACCAATCACTTGTCGAGTGGCAACCTTATCGAAAGCAATTCCGCTTACTTCGCTCTCTTTCAGAGCTTGACTGCTTTCAAAATTGGCAGAAAAGAATCAAAAGTGCTGAAATAGCTCTTCCAGTGTAGGGTTGATTGCAATTCTGAGGACATTTCACTGCTATCTTTGTTTTCCTGCGTCTACTGTTGACGTTTGTGTGGAAAGATATATGCTCAAAATGGCTGCCAAAGATGAGGGCGAGAATGAAAGAAACGGATGCACTTTACAATGGAATATCGAAAATATAAGTCACTGCTGGCCTCTGAAGAAGGGAGAAAAAATAAAAAGCCACTCTTTCGTTGCAGATGCACTGAAAGAGACGAAATGGTCTCTGTGGTTGTATCCCAGGGGAGCAGAAAAGGAAAATTATGTGGCTATCGGTCTTCACAGAGAAAGAGACTGCACAGGACCGAATCATATTGAAGTAAGTTTTCAAATTGCAGTGCTCGAAAAGAAAAACTCTGTTTTGAAAACATGTAATAAATTAAAATATAACTTGAAAAAAGGCGCAACTTATGTAATCCGAGAATTCGAAGCCAGAGAAAAAGTTTTCTTCACTGAAAGAGAAATGTATCTGCCTGAGGATACTTTAACGATTCAGTGCACCTTATGGATTGAAGATCGGGAACTTATTAAATCTCAACATTTATTTGCAACAACAGTTTTCAAATTGTATAGATTGCCATTAATTTTGAAAATCAACCAATTCAGCTCATATATATATGGCAAGGAAAAGAAAATTGAAGATGCGTTCGATAATTTAGGCACCAGTTTTGAAGAAAGGATTGAAGAAATGGGCGTAGATCTGAAATCATTGGATGATAATATAATATATTGTTCACTTAAAGTATCGATTATAGATTCAGAGGGAAGAAAAAATAATTTGGTGCTTTTGGATATTTTAAAAGATGACCCTAAAACTGAAAAAAGTAACATTTTGGTGCGTTTGGAAGAAACCAAGAAAGAAAACGAAAAACGTTATTTTCCAAATGATGTTTTGTCTCTTGAACATGTTTTGACGTTTGTTAATCTGGATAATAGAAAGAATGTTGAGGTGTTAGAGAAAGATGTTTCTGTTAAAAGTAACAAACCCAATACTGGAAAAGAGGAAACTAAAAACACCGGAGCTTTGCTTGATGACTTGAAAATCCTTTATAAAGACGGGGTTTCCAGCGATACAGAACTTCGTACTTCAACGAAAACTTACCCCGCTCATAAAACCATACTGAGCGCTAGGTCCCCAGTGTTCAGGAGTTTGTTCAGCAGCGACATGAGGGAAAAGAATAGCGGTCACGTTGACATCACCGACCTCGAAGATGACACTATTCACCGAATGCTTCTGTACATGTACACGGACTCATTGGAAGATTTGCAGTTCGAAAGTGCATTCGAGTTATACAAGGCTGCAGATAAATATCAAATTGTGTCCTTAAAGAGCAGATGTTCTTCTTTCTTGAAAAAAAGCTTGTGCCCATCAAATGCCTGCGACCTGTTAGTTCTGGCTGACCTGCACAGTGATGCAGACCTGAAAGGTGTTGTGCAGGAATATATACTTGGGCAGAATAGACCATTTTTTTGCTCGCAAGAGTGGAAAGAGTTTATGAAAATTCATATTCAGTTAGCTTCAGATGTCATGTACCAAAAGATGTGCCAAGATTAATGTGGAGCCATTATGGCAAACGTAAGTCAGTAATGCCTTTGTCTCGATTATAAATGTGTGTTTCATAAATTTTATCTCATTAAATTTAGCGTATCGTATGAAAAAATTGTGGGTAATAGATAATAATGTAATGAAAAATCCATTTTGCTTTTTATTATTACAGTTGCCTTTTATACGAAAATATAATAATTTATAATGACTATTATTTGATGCAATTTGTTCACATGCATGATAATTTCGTATACAGATTTAGAGTTTCATGATACTATGAACAGAATAAATGCAATTTATTCAAAAAAATAATTTTAATTTCAAAAGTATATTGCTTTTGCAATTTTAGTTGCCATTGTTGATAAAATGTATATAAAATAACCACACAAAAATTGACAAATATTTTGAAATTCAATTAAATTCGTTTTTTTTATTCACCAGGGTTATTTAATCTTGTTTTCTTGATTAAGGAACATTTTACTAACTATTCTTGGTCTCCAAAATGCAAGCGAGATAAATTCCGGCTACAGAGAACCGATAAATGTTTCTAAGCTACTACGTCTCAAAGCTAAGAAGTTATGTAAATTTGTAAGACGTGAAGATGGACAAAATGATGGAGAACGGGTTGAGAAGAGGATAA
>JAOUZG010034064.1:0-11814 GCA_026289955.1 Argiope argentata | reverse complement strand
AATGTTAGACAGCCACTAAGTCTTCTAAGTCACTGATCCCAAATTTCGTTCAGCAGTTTTTCGTTCCATCTTCAATACCAATTACTACTGGTAATTTGGCTGCACTCATCTTTAAGGGTTAGAAACACTATTTACGATTCCTAAATATATTTGGTAATCTCTAAGTCCTCTCATTCGCATTGGCATTAAGTTTGTGAAGGATATTAAGTGGATTTATTGCTCTCTATCTGACGAAGCAAGTAGTGTAAAATAGCGAAATATAGACATCTCCATGTTTTCAGCTTTGGAAATTTAAACATTTCTAATTAAAATATAAATAAATTACATCTGCATGACAATACAATCTTATTTGGTGTAAATAAATTATTTCAGCATAACTGTACAGCATTAATTGGTGTACACTTTAAATTATTTCTACATGACTATAGAGCATTAATTGGCTTAAACTTTAAATTATTTCTACATGACTATAAAGCATTAATTGGCGTACACTTTAAATTATTTCTACATGACTATAGAGCATTAATTGGCGTAAACTTTAAATTATTTCTACATGACTATAGAGCATTAATTGGCGTACACTTTAAATTATTTCTATATGACTATAGAGCATTGATTGAGGTAAACATAAATTTTTTCTGCATGACTATGGTGTATTAATTGGCGTAAATCATTAAATTATTTCTGCATGATTATGGAGCATTAATTGGTGTAAATTTTAAATTACTTCGACATCATTGTACAGCATTAATATGAGATGACGATAAAAATATTCCAAAAGAATTTTTGGATTTACCGACTTCTGCCAGAACGATAACTATATAATATCCTATCCTGGCCGACATATCACAATGGCTAATCACCGCAAATAGTCCCACGAATAGTAATGTTAATTGTTAAATAACCATCAAGAACCCATGAGGCTATTTCCCTCATTTAAAAAAATGCAGTGAAAACGCAGTATATGAGTTAGGAAAAATGCAGACGCATTTTTTTATCAAGTCAGAACATGATGTTGATTTGGGAATGAGGTTTGCGGCGTCAACAAAAATCCGTAGGCGAAAAATAAAAATTGCATTATCTGCATGAGCATCTCAAAAAATCAGCTTTTAATAACACGTTGCCATCGCATTAAAAAAAGTTAGGATTTAAAAAAAATAGTCATTGACTACAGCAAATAAAACCTAGAAAAATGCCATTTCGAGTACGTGATTACATGAAATGAAATAAATAGGAAGTGCGATATTTTTTTAAACAATCAATGGGAGACAAAGTTTTTTTTGGATCGTTTGCAGTACTAAAGTGACTCATTCAGTGAAACCATTAAAATGATTAAAAATACAATTTAACTCGCACGAGCACGTGGTGCGTGGCCGTTCAAGAAATGATGTTCTGGCATGATACATTGAAATAGGCATAGCAGATTTCATTTTAATCTTCTTTTTTGTTGTTTGTAGTTTTGATGTACTGAGAGTAATTTTTTTTTACTATCATGAATTCTAACAGACCAATTAGCATTAAGACTAAGAAAGTGAGAAAGAAGCTTTAATCCCTGATATAGTTGTAAATTAATTCCTTTAAAAATAATTATTTCTAAATTTTGATCTTGCTTGTAGGTGGTGCACAAGTTGGAGTATATAGAAGGCAAGAGAACCCTGCCATTTTATATCAATTGGCCAGGTTTCCTGTTGTGATTCCATCACGATTTTACGAAGATCGTCGACCTGTGAGACCTAAACCACGCCTCCCCATAAAACCCCGCCCTAATCCAGTAAAACCTAGTGGCATTTCAGGAAGATCTGGACTTCTTGGACTTGGTCTTCTAAGTGGTATTTTTTGAAGTGTGTGACAAAATAAAGAGAGGTATTATTTATATTTAATTTTTTGTGGGTTTTTTTACCCAAAACACGGAAAAAAACCCCACTCTGACTTATTCTTTCTATTAAAACGTAAATTTTAGAATATTTGAAAAGAAATTCGTCTTTAATTATTTAGGGAGAATTAATATAGAAATGAAACAGTATCAATTTATCATAATGCCTGGTTACATACGGCCAGTTATAAGACGACCAGTAGCCTGAGCATGCGCAGAAAAACTGAACGATGCTTTGCAGTCGATGGCAAGTAATTATCCTATGGGCCCACTGGATTAAGTTTTTTTTCTTACTGTGCATGTGCTTGTAGAATTTGACGTTTATTTAGAGTGAAAAGATTGAATACTTATCATAGACTGATTCCGATATTGTTTATTCTTAGTTCTTTCGGCTATGAGGTTGTGTGTTTTTTTTAATAAATTATTTGTCCTATTTTTTCTTTAGTTTTCCAAAGTGAGGTAAGTTTACTTTTTTTTATTTTACCATGTTTCTTTGTTTAACCCTTTATCTACTGAATTATATTGCCATCAATTTCCCAACATCAATTTTGCACCAGAAATCAAGTTTCCTTGCAAAATAATCCCAGAAAATCCAATAGAAATATCTTAATTAATTTAATATTTAATTAAATGTTTAATTTAATTATTAATTAAATGTTTCATTCTTTTAATTATATTTTCTCGCTATTTGGGTTAAATTCTCCATGTTTTTTAGAATACCTTCAGTACAAATAGTCATGCCGGCCTGCTGGCACAGAGGTAGCACGTCTTCCTCGTGTTCTGGATGTCCCGGGTTCGAGTCCCGGTTCGGACATGGTTGTTCTCCTGTGTGCTATCTGTGAGATGTGTGACTGTGCCCCCCTGTAAAAAGGGGTTGTGCAAGCAAATGTGGTGAGTGTGTAGATAAGTCGTACTCTTGGCCCTAATTGACGCTACTTCAAAAACAAGAGAGGCTCCTTTCGGCTTAAATCTGCCGCTGTATCAGCGGGGGGCTTGTCCATGGCAAGTGCCATGAATAACAACAAATAGTCATATTACGAAAATATAATCCAGAGTTAAAGGGTACTTATAAGTACCGTAAGTAGATAAAAGATTAAATATCCCTAATTCTAATAATAAACGCTCCTGAAAATGAAAAATTCAGAGGTGCCAAAACTATAATTTGTAGCCGTAGCATGAAATGCTTGAATCTATATTATAAAATAGTACACATATAAATCAGACCCTTTCTGCGCATGCTCTACTTGCAAGTCGTCTTCTAAATACCCGAGTGTAAACTCAAAAGAATTAAAATTTGAGGTATGAATTTCGATTAAGAAGGCAAAAGAATAAATGCAGCTTCTGAATAAATAATTTTAAATATTTTTTAATGTTATTAACTTTAGTAAAAGATTACAATTTTAAAATAATAAACCATTATTCATCTCGTCTTCTTTTAACGTTTTTAAATCATTGGTTATCTCCATCATTTCTTTGAATTTTCTCAAAAATTAAAATTTATATTTTTGAGAAATGAATCTCAAGAGGTAGAAGCTAGTAGTTATACTGAAATTTAACTATAATAGTATAATTATAATTTATAATTATAACTTTGCAATGTAAACACATGGTTACATTTGCAAGCCTAACTCGTTTTTTAATATAAGGCTATGAAATAAATTCGTTTTATGTTATATTTCACTATATAATGTTGTCTTTTAATATTTTATTCTTTCTTTCTAGGTTTCAAATTCCTGCTTAATTCCCTTTTGCTTGAAAAGAAATAAAATAAAAAAACAAGAAACAGTTTGAATTTCACTGCCTTTATGTATGTTTGAAATTTAGCCTAAAAATATTTGAAACTTTTTCCATCATGTTAATAGTTAAAAACTTGTGTAAATGATCCTTTTTTAAATAAAATAATTTCTGTTATTTTTTCGTGATTTTTTCATTTTGTCCTATTTGTTGAATACTAATTCTATTTTTATATCAACATCTTTAATTTGATCCTTCCCCTTTGAATCGTTTTTACGAAATTGATTTATTATGTCATTTTTTAAAATTTAAGATTATTAGATCAACAAAGAAAACGGAATAAAGTACATAAAAAAGTTATATAAAAATGATTTTTTAAAATCAGTTCCTATTTTAGGTGTTAGTAAAAATTTTATACTAGTTACTTTTTATTAAATAATTTCGATTGTTGTTCTCGCGTTCCGCTTTACAGCGGAAGAAGGGGTGCAGTAGCTTCTGAGGGTATGTACACCTAAGAACGCGGGGGCAGAAGTCTGACTTCTAACTCACATACGTCACAAACCCTGTTTATGAGGCGGACTTCATTCATGCATTTCATTCATACATTCATCTATCCACCGATCGTAATTTAGATCTGAAACGAAGAAAGATCATCTCTGACCCAGTACCCCGAGTGGTATTACTCTCGACAAGGAGGATTTTGTGACCACGTCAGATTTAACGTCCACCGCACACTTAGAATCTTCGGCTGGCAGGTTCGAACTCTCAGCCCAAGCTATGCTAATCCAACGCCCTTCCAACCAGGCTATCCCCGCTTAAAAATTACATTTACTATAAAAAATTGATCAAAAAATTATGCTAGCATTGAATTTTCAACACCAATTGAGGATTCAAATTCAATTTTTCAACGCAAAATGCAGGAATTCTCTACTCCAGTTGGGGTAATGAAATACATATTAGAAATACTTAATTTTCCTTATTCTGTATTATTTTAATTCGAAAGTATTTCAAAATGAATCGGAAGAATCGATTAATTACAAATGTTTAATTTTAAATGCATCAAACGTTATGAAAATAAACAGAATCGCTCAAAATAATCGGTCGAAAACATGTGAAGTCTAACCCCATTAGTGTGGGGAAAAACAAACTGAATTCGTTACTTATTTGGTGGCTTGGAATTGAAGATTCTTGGCGAAAAAAATAGTTTGTAATTAATTAATACTAGAAAAAACTGTATTAACATCAAATGTCATCCGATACAAGTTTAAAAAATGTACTTGATGAATAAAAAATAATTTATTAACGTTTGAAAATTTTAACAGGATATATAGATATAGGGAGAGTGTGAGATAATAGCAGAAATTAAATAATTATGGTATTTTCAATTTACAAGAAATAGGAAAAATTGTTATTAGTTACGCACTTGCTTAATTTTATTATTGTTTATACATGCTAAAAAATTGTTTAAACTTTTCTAGTGTGTCATTTCCCTCTTTTTTCCCATTTCACAAATATAATGTATCATTAAGCCATACTAAAAAGAATTAATAATATCTATACACTTCAATCTGAAGGCACCCTTTTGTATAAATTAAAGTTATTTTGTTCTAGTAGGCAAACAAAAATACAAGCTCCGTTTTTAAAGTTTTATAAACAATAGGTACCGTTGAATGTTCAGACAATTTCTAGCAATGTGTTGAAATAACACAATAATTATTGTTTTGATCTATTATCCATGCATGTTTCTTTTTATTTTTTTAATCATTTACGAAGAAGATTTATATCCATATATTAGATTATATATTATAAAAAGATAAACTGATATACCTAATGTTGGTCTAAACGGACTTCTTAATAATAAAAGTTGCTTAGACCAATATCAGGTAATGAGTTAATAGTTAATTTAAAATGGACATTTTAGTAATAAAAATTATTAACGTATTACTTGCCGCCAACCTTTTCATAAACCTTTCCTTGAATTGCAGAAACTCTAAGCAAAATATGAAACATCCGTAACTTAGTAAACACTTCTAACATTAAAAAAATGCTGTAGTTGTAACCAAAACAAAATGCAAATAAAATCTGCGGGAGTTGTAGCTTTTAAACCTTCTCGCCTACCCTCTAATGTAGTCGTCGCTTATCCCTCCTCAGATTGAATCAAATTCAAATCAAGTAAAAGATCGGAGAGAGAGGAGTGCAGTAGCTTCTGATGTAAGGACACCTGAGCACCAGTGGGTAAAAGTCTGACAATATACTCTTTAATAAATTTGTTAAGCCAGAGTAAATTTTACATGGCATCATTCTACAATAGTCGCAAAATATTAGCTTTTGGCGTGAATTTAACATTTTTACTGATTCTATCATGCCTTCCTTTGCGAGTTGATGATTAATGCATTAATAGCATCAAAAAATTATGTATGTTTAGACATATTTTTCAATTCCTACTATTAGCTCACACTCTCCCTATATATCTATATCTATATCTATATCTATATCTATATCTATATCTATATCTATCTATCTATCTATCTAGTTCGAATTTTCAATCGTTAATGAAATACCTTTTGTTCATCCAATCAAGTTCAAATAAATTTTTTAAAACTTGCAGTGGATGACATTTAATGTTATATCCACTACAAGTTTATTTAGTTTTTTTTTTCAAATATTAATTCATTAACTTTTTATTAATTAATTAAAAACTAACTGTCTCGCCGAAAAATCTTTACTTCCCAGCCGTCAAATAAGTAACGAAATCAGTTTTTTTCCCCACTCTAATGAGGTTAGGCTTAACATGTTTTTCAATGACTATTTCAAACGATTATGTTTATTTTCATAATGTTTGACGCATTTAAAATGAAATGTTAATGAATCGACTTTTCAGATTCATTTTTGAAGTACTTTCGAATGAAAATGATACAAAATAATGAAAATGAGAGATTTCTATTTTATATTGCTTAGCCCAACTGGTGTAGGAAAATTGCGCATTTTGCATTGAAACAATTGGCTTTGAATCCTCAATTGCCGTTGATACGGTGTTGGATTTGCATCTCTTGGGTGGCGAGTTTGAACATCATGTATAGAAAGGAGAAAGAAAAATTGCCAGGAAATTCGGTATCTATTTTGCCGTTAAATATTGTGATTCTGTCATATTTATATTTTTTATAATTATTTAATAAAAAGTAACTAAAATAAAATTTTCTTTGTTAACCAAAGTAAGAATGAATTTAAAAAAAATGTTCTTTACTTTACTTGTTCTCAGTCAATTGAAATAAAAATGTGACACAAACTGCTTTTGTAGCCACAAAATCCCATATTAAATGTGATATATTAAAGTCATTGCTTTTTTAAATTATCTAGTTTATTTGTTTTTGAAAATACGGACCAACAGACAGACAATTTATCTTTAAATTTAGTTCAAAATTTGACACAGTAGTGTACAAAATTCTGTAGTACACACAATTTTGTGTACGCTACTGAAGTTAAATCTGTGTACTGAATTTTATAGATCTTTTTCTCTTCGTTTTGCAATTATCGTGTTCAAGTATATTCGAACAGCTGGATAAATGAACTTCTTCTGAACTGAATCTAATAAAAAATTGAATAAAATCTTCACATTTGATGTGAAGATCGTAAGCCGAATTTCAACCACCTAGCTCAAATAGTGTTCGAGTTACCTTTATCACAGACATTTTCCAGAAATGGGTTTTTTGATTTTAGAGTGGAAATTCGTCAAAATCTCGACTTAGAATTTTCAGAAGATTCCAATATTTTTTCTATACTACGCATTCGAGAAAGTAAATGAAAAAATAAAAAATAAAATTGAAAATGCCTGAAACTTAAACTTGCTTCTCAAAAGATCGTCATGAAATTTGGTAGATCATTTACAAAACAATTTATACTGATGAATGTTGTTGTTGTTTCTTATGACACTTGCCACGGGCAAGCACGCTGAGGTAGTCAGTGATTTAAGCCTAAACAGCGTTTCTTGTTTTTGAAGTAGCGCCATCTAGCGCAAAGAGAACGATTTTTGCTACTCACTCACATTCGCTTGCACAGCCCCTTTTTACAGAGGGCCACATTCACACACCTTACAGATAGAGCACAGAAGAACAACCATGCCCTAACTGGGACTCGAGCAGGGACTCACAGATAATGAAGAAGACGTGCTACCTCTGTGCCAAGACGCTGGCACACTGACGAATAATACAGTATAAAAATATTTTATTTTAAATATTTGCTTTCTGATATATTTGTCCTCATTCCTCTGTTATTTTTTAGTCAATTTATGTAAAATATCCCACGGAGCTATTTCTTTGAACCACGATTTTGGCTCTCATCTTTTTTTATCAGCGCCCGATGGTAGACGTAATTCAAAGCGAGAGATGTAAAAAGTTAGACCATTTCCCAGAGGACGATAATTTTAATTAACGCAACATTCCAGAACAACGCGATCTATCGAACTTCTGAAAAACTGTCAAAATTAATATTTAGGCAGAGGTCTACTAAATCACGATACGATAAGGACGTGTATACTCGTCAGCGTTTCCCGCTCGCAAAGCTACGCGGTTATAGGTTTTCAGTCACATAATGTTTTTTGTTATTTCTAACGTCTTCCTAGAGGAAATAATCTAACTTTCTGTTTATTTAATATCTCCATGTTTTAATCCATTTAATATTTCCCAATAAATACCTCCCTTTGTAAATTGTCCCTTTAAATCGAAATGAATTCTTTTTTTTAATAAAAGACGTCTCCTCATCCTTCTTTTGCATTATTTTATCTTAGTTTTCAAACTGAACTCGTAAATATTTTTTTAAAAAAACCATAGACACCACGCCACTAAAACTCCGCTATCTGAAGTCTAATATTTTTGGAAGATTTGGTTAGACTCACATTTATTCTGATAGTAAATGATAACCAACTCGTTCGATTATAATAATTACCACATTCTATTTTGATTAAATGTCTTATATTTAAAACAATAATCTAAGTTTCTTTTAACTATGCAATTTTTAAATGCCCTTACAATGAAATTCGTTTATGATAAACATTTAAAATGTCTTTACTATAATAATTTTACATTTTTCCTGTTCGTTTTGAAAGTAAACATCGTTTAAAAGTATTGTCATGGATTTCTTCTTCCTTCAGGTTTTTTTTTGTTGTTGGTCGATGAGATGGACAGTCCTTTAGTGACAGTACGATGACTTTTAATAACACGAAGACGAAAGATATAAAGATATACCACGGAGTGGATTGCAAAACGGTCTTTCCAGTAATTAAAGCACGCGGAAAAGCAGCAGCAGAGCTAAAACAATTTTGGAGATATTGTATTACTAGACAGGCAGATAGATATAATTACCAAAATTTATTTTTCTGGGGGGAGAGATCTGGGCATTAAAAAAATCGCCAAAAAAATTTAGGTGCACAAAATTGTAAACTTTTACCAATGATTTATTTTAAAATATTATCTAGACTGAATAATTGCTTACTACTTTAAAAATACATAATTTCTAATAAGTTGTAAATTATTCTTGTTCAATCGGGTTTAAGAATAATGGATAAAGAAATTTCCATCGCCAAACATGCAAGTTATAATGCAATTTATTTTCATTTAGAGCTATATAATTTAGGAAAACATTATGTAATTTACAATGAACTAAGACATAAAATTGCTGCAAACAAGTTAAAATTCGTGTACTTTCTTCAATTTAAGATTTTTTTTTATTCATCAAAATTTACTTACACTAGAAGCTTTTTCGAATGGGTCAAGCCTCATTTTGATATTTCACATTTAATAAAATTTCATCTGGATAAGCTATTTCGAATGTTGTTACGTTCCTGTTTATATATATAAAAATAAACTCTTCATAAAAATATCATGTTTCTTTAAGATTTTCAATTTAATTTACTTACGAAATGCATCATTAAACAACAAAAAAAAAGATACAATTATATGAAATTATTCATTTTCACATGCATAAAGAATAGATGTAGGATATATTTTGAATCGAAAATAGTAGTAATAAAATATAATGAAATATTCAATCGTAAATTTCAAGTTATTATGTGAGATCATTATTATTCTTTAAAGTCATTATTTATCTTAATTAATTTAAGTTATTAACCAATTTAAACCAGTTTGAAAAAAAAAACACGAGACTTCTCTATCGGTGCCTATCCCTCTATATGCATATAAGGATAATTTTTTTTAAACTTTCATTTTTAATTTTTCTATCTGGCAAACAAAGTTTAGGAGCTCGACCGGTTTTGAAATGAAATAACAGCTATGATGTCATAGTTCTACGTTAGACTTTTAAAAAAGCACCTACTGTCAAAGAAGCATACATGATAATAATGCGACACTGGTAAAAGTAGGTTAAAATATTTTTTGCTCGTAAATTTCGGAGACATCAAAAAATCCTTACCAAAACATCATGTATTGACATGATAAAAACGATTTCATAATGTTGTAAGGATAGGTATTAGGGTTGCTTATGAAGCAATACATTCTAAGAATTACATTTATATCTTCAAAAATTTCAAACTTGAGAAATGTAATAAGAAATTGTATTAAAATCGATTCCATCACATATTTTCTCATTTTTACCCAGTTCAATAATAAAGTGTCTTTAAAAATTAGTGAAACTAAATATTTTTGGATCACCATTTAATTTATGGTTGTAAAGGATTAACAAATTTAAAATTGTATTTTATTTTGATTTAAGATGCGATAAATTATATATTTTGAATGAAAAATAGAAACGGATTCATTGTTGATTTAGTATAAAATTACGCTTATAATTTAAAATGATATTAATTGGTCAAAGTAAACAATCATTGAACTTTTATTACATTAAGGTATTTTTATTACATTAAGGTATAAACCTATGTAACTTTAAAGTAATAAAATTTTAAATACATTTTATGTGCGTCCTAGACCAGACGAAGCGCGTCTTCCCCATGATCTGGGCGTCTCGGGTTCGAATCCCGGTCAGAGCATGGCCGTTTTTCTGTGCACTATCTGTTATTCGTGAATATCCCTCTCTGTAAAAATGGGGCTGTTCTAACGAATGTAATAAGAGTGTGTCATCCTCATATAAGCTAGAAGTCAGACTTCGGGTGCTCAGGGGTCCATACCCTCAGAAGCTACTGCACTCCCTCTTTCCGTTGTAAAGCGAAACACGAGATCATCATCATGTATTACATGTAACCAAACATATAATTTATTAAAAATAAATTTTTTCGCTTTTTAACCATTTGTTTTTTGTTCTACAGTTTTTATTGCAGCGCATTCAAGCCTTATATTATTTTATTATAGCGAGTATTCAGTTTTACAGTGTCCCAAGCTATAGCTGTTTTCTAAAACGTTAGAGATAAACATATATAAATGGGAACTTTTTTTCTTGTTTTGCGTGTTATTTTCTACTGTCTTCAATTAAATGTATTTCTCAACAAATTACATAATCTAACTTTTATGCAATTTTCCTTCCTATTATATTTAGTCAAATATTTAAAATATTGTTACATTTTCAACAAAAAAAATTGATTCATCTTCGTTTAAAACTGACCGATTTACAAAAAGGTAGAGATCACGAATTTTAGAGATAATTTTGAAGCTTTCTGAGGGATCTCCAGGGATCGTTTGCAAATATAAGTTATACACTCCTGCGTTATAAACAAAGAGTTTTCCAAAAATACATTTCCATATAACCCTCACTTAACAATTTAAACAGCTGTAATTCGGTGAATTTTAATTATAAAAAGATGGGACTTTTTTAATCCTACTTTTCAAAAAGTCGACAATTTTTTGATAACAGCCACAATAATAGTCTCTGTACTATCAGATTGGCTCATAGCCTCCATACTATCAGTCAAAATCGACAATGATTAATAGTACAGATGGACTGTATATAAGTTTTAGTAACTTTTTCAGAAGTATGTCTATTAATTGAAAAAAATACTATAATTTTCGCCATCTTTTATAACATTTATCCCACTTGAACTGCATGGCTATCTCTACCAGTATATAAATTAGCTGTTTCACAATAAGAGTGGATATCCTTTACCTAATTTTAATGAAATTCTATATAATCATCTCTAGCGGTTTATAAATTAGCTAAAGATCACAACTAGAGTGGATATACTTTATATGCTATTAATGTAAATATATATAATTTTCTCTAGCGATTTATAGATTAGTTATAAGTCA
>JAOUZG010034052.1:0-13205 GCA_026289955.1 Argiope argentata | reverse complement strand
CGAGCACATCCAGTAATAATCGTAGCTTCGATTACATACTTATTAAGTCTAGTCATTCGTAGTCTGGTGTCATAGCATAATTTAGGTGGAGGAAGGTTTCGTAGTTGCATTACTGGTGTCCCAACTTTCAGGTGAAGTATGCGAGGTGGAAAAACTGGAATGAATTCATAAGACGCGTTATTTTTGCAGGATTGTTTTCAAACTTGATCAGGGTGTGCCAAAGCAATGCCAAATTATACAAAAAAAATTTAGTCTCATTTTTATTTATCAATGGATTAGATTTGTAATGTTGAAGAGGGAAACCCAATAAACGACAGAATAATTTTTAAATGCGCAATTTTCTATCAGATTTTTTCAATCTTTCACACGATTTTGAAAAATTTATCGAATTTTATGTAAAAAAAATTTGATTGAGTTATCTTGAAAAGTTTCGGCGTAATTCAATATTAAAGCGAAATTTTGCCTCTTCGTTAAAAAATTCGTCGAAAATTCAGTTTTAAAAATTCGATTTTTTAAATTATATTGCAGAATACTATATCGTATTGCCTTTCAGGAAACATATTTTCTGTATTTTTCCAGCTAAGCGTCTATTTTACAGGGCCGTTCAAGAAATAGACCCACTAAAATGGACCTTTTTTTAAAAAATCGATATTTAATTTTTGCGTCGATATTTTGTAAAATAAATTATACCTCCGTGGTCTACGATAAAAAGTCCATCCAATTCCACAGCGATATTGAGTATAAGTTGAACGGACGCGTAACGATGGCAATTTTAAAATCGCGGTTTTACTGGACGAAAAGGTACTCATGAGCGATCGCTTCTCCGGAAGGTCGGGTTTCACTCGGAAAGTAACTTTACAGGTTTTAATTTCACAGAAATTAAGGGGTTTTAATTAATTTCTCCTGAACTAATTGATATTTCGGGATGAAAAATAGATGTTGGCCGATTCTCATAGATACCGGATAAGCACAAAAAATTTCATCAAAATCGGTCAAGCCGTTTCGGAGGAGTATGGCAACGAAAACTGTTACACGAGAATTTTATATATTAGATATATATATATATATATATAGGGAGCACATGAAAAGGTATGGGCCTGACTCCTCCCATAGATAACGGACATTCTTCCTTAGGGAAGGGTTATACCATAGCTGGAGATGGAAGGGCCCGATTTAGACTAGTTGGGGCCCAGGACAAAAACTTCTTTGGGATCCCCTCTGCTTCACTATTTTAGTTATGAATTACATTCATTAAAGAAGGAAACATTAAATAAAATTTCTATTCAATTTGGAGGCTCCCATTAATGAGGGGGCCTGGGGCAACTGCCTTAGTCAGGCCCTGGGTGATGGCCCTTAAGGATCAGTCACAGTTCCCATCAATGTTGCTGTTGCGGCAGTTTGGTTTTTCGGTTTTTTAAAAAATCAGTGTGCCTTCAGACAGGTCAGATTCAATGATAAGACTTATTCTCTACAAAACAGATCATTGGACCAGTTAATTTTACCTTGTACTTCCTAACAAATTTTTGTGACAATATACCACTATTTTATAACTATATTAAGTAACTCTGATTATGTATCAAACATATTATATTTGTCTAATGTGGAATTTAAAGGATTCCTAACACTAGAGACTGTTCAAAATTGCAAATTTATTTAATGCACTGGTGAAGATGTTTCATCAATTGTAGAAAAAGAAAGTTAGGATATGTACATGTGGAAGGGATGTTCATGTTTGTTATAAGAGATTAATGTAAAAGAAGGTGGAGCTGTTTAATGATATTTTTTATTAGATTCATTAAATGATTTTTTAAATTTATTTTTGTATACTCCTTTTTATTTTTGATTAAAACATAAATGTAAATCATCTTCTTGTATAACAATCTTTGCTGTTTTTGCATGCCTTTTTTAAGTACTGTTAATTGCTGTATTACTGGTTGGGTTTTGATCATAACTAAGTAAAACAGGTTTTGTTATTATTACTTTTAATAAACGTAAAAAAACTCTTCACGTTCAAAGACTTCTTTATAAAGAATCAAAAATTAATTTAATTCATTCATTAATATTAATCTGTTAGACAAAAATATTTGAAGTTTGCCATATTTAATCTTCCGTACTTCTTTATAAAAATGTCTTTAAAATAATCAGCATGTAATTATATAATATTAATTTAAATTTCATTTTGTAATTGTTTTATAAAAAAATGTGTTTGCTTGTTATTCTTAATGTAATTTTATTTTATTTTTCAGGATTCTATTCTTGATATCCAAACAACTACATTTGAATCAAGTAACAAGGTAAATTGTTTAAACAAACATATAGTCATCTTTCATCTAAAACTGTATCTCGAAATCGTTGGCAGCTTGTGCTAAATTTAGATATGCTGCATAGTGGTGATTATTATAGAAACTAATTTCAGTTAATTTTAATTTTTTTCGTAATTTATTATTGGGTAGTTATTATGTGTTATTTTGACTAATGAAATTTTTTTAATGAAGGAGTTTAATTTAATGTACTTAAAATTAATTTTCTAAATAATTTTTATTGTGTGACTTGTTTTCATTTTAAAGATAGATAAGGAAAGGCAAATGAATATCATTTTTAGAATCAAATTTTATTATTTTTAAGATTGATTAATTTCTAATAATTCTACAATATTTTTAATATTTCAAGAAATCTTCTATAAATTTATTCACTTTATTAATCGTAATTATTTTACTTCTCAGTGTTTCTGTTCAAATCAATTTAATATTATGTTGTTGTTTTTTGTACCAATTTTCTGTTATACTAGGAAAAGATAAAGATGTTATATTTTGGTATTAACAAAATTTACTTGAAATTCAAAAGGATTTTTAATTTTATTTTAAATTTTAAAAAATAGTCTTTTCTTCAATCTTCATTTAATCTATAAAATTACATGAAAATAGGTACTCAAGGACAGCATTATGATAAAATCCTATTTTGTGGCTCTTGTAAAATAATTTGATAGATTTTTGAAATTTTAGAATTACGATTTCATATTTCTTCCTTCAGCTATTTCATTTTCTAAAGTATTAATATTTTCAGCTCATAGATATACTAATATAGCATGCAAAAAACTCTAATAGAGGGAAAATTATACTCCAAAAACTTGAAAATTCCTAAAAATTTCAAAAAAAACCTTGCACGTGGTTTGTTTGTTTTTAATAGAATTTTGCAATATTATTTAGAGTTGAAATTTCACTTGGACCTACTTTTGTTTTGTAAGTAAAAACTATCAACATATTTTTGAAAAAAAAAATTGGGCATTAATTTTTTTTAAATGCTTTTTAAAAAAATAATGCTCACACTTTTAAGCTTATTAATGTGTTTGTGTTCAGAAAAATAAGTTATTAATAATGCTTCGTAAATATGCATGCTCCAATGAAAAAAAGAAAACTTATAGTACTCACAGAAAGATCAATTTTCACTGACAGAACTTTTCCTGTCAAAGAAAATTGATAGGAAAAAAATATTTTTCAAACTGTTGATAAATTTAGATATTGGTTGCAAAATCAGAATAAATTATTTAATTTATAAGATAGAAAAATGTAAGGGGTATTGACTTCATAAGTGTAGCCTAAAGTTTAAAACTGATGAAATTTAAAAAGTTTTTTTTTTTTTGACTTTTTGTAATTTTTTTTATTTCTTTTAGGTTACATTCAAACCATATATCGAAGACTTTCCTTTTCCATTCTACATTATTTTGCGTGACATTTCAGCTTTACCTACTACTCTAGGAGGAGCTCTGCGTCAGTGGTTTGAGTTAGTAACAGCAACTGAGCGATAAAACTCACTTTTTGCAATCATATCAAAATGTGAACATCAAACACTCTTTTTTGTTTCCTAATCATCATTCACTGTTTTAGGTCTTTCAATTGTGTTCCTAGTTGTAAAATCAATATAATAAAATCAACCATTCATTTTTTTTATTTTAATATTTAAATGCATGCATAAGGAAAAATTTTCTTGTTTCTTAAGATAAGGTATTTTTATTTAAGTTGGATCTTTATTTATGTGAAATAACTATTTCTTCAATTTTAAGAATTCACATATTGCCCCTTAATTGATTTTATACTCAACATATGAAAAACATTTTGTAAAAAGATTTTAATGTTGTGTCCTTGTCATTGGATCTTGTTTGTGATCATTATTTACTTTGTATAGAAGAATTTTTTCAAAAAAATCAATAACTGCTATAAAAGATCAAATGATTACTGTACCACTCCTATTCATCTATGTATAGAATTAAGTAAGAAATGTCAGCAGTGATTATTTAATATGAATACTATACAACACTGGTAACTATGTGTAGAAAAATCAGAAATTGTGAGAATTGGTTTGATTACTATGCAGCCGTTGTCCAACTATGTTTGGGAACAATTGTGGAAGGAAATTGCTGATAAACATTACAGATCATTTAAGGTCTAAAAAAGAAAAAAGAGTTTGTAAGAGAAAAGAAATGGTCACATTGTAGCTTAGGGGGACTTTTTTCTTTCTATTGTTGAATGACAATATAACAGATAGTTATTCCCATTTTATGTTTCATAAATGTATTAAATAACATGATATAATTAACTCATGGCAGCAGTATATTTTTAAAGTATAAAAATTAATATATATAATATCAGCATTAAAATTAATGAAAATATGTCTGTGTAAAATTTAATGCAATATGTCTCAAATAGAAATCTATTCCAGTCAACAATTTTGTTCCTCTCCTTCTCCCTTGATAATAATTGGAAGGAGTTATACAAATATATTTGGTTTTAAAAGATGTTATATAGGTAACTAGGTACCTTCTTCTAAAATTGTTTTGTAATATACCTAACATGAAAGGAATAATATAGTCATTTAAATTTAAATGCTATGCCTTTTTTATATAATTTTAAAATTTTGTCAAATTTAGTATCATTTTGTACCGACTATCCAATAAAAAAATGTCATAAAAGAAATAATATTTAACTATTTTCTTTAATAATTTAGAATATATCCCTTGTAATATGAATTAATTTCTCAAAATATGTAATACAAATTTTAGAAAATAATGTTTGTGCATGAAGCTGTTTGTAATAACATTGTATTATTTATTTCCCTAAGGTTTTCACATTTTAAATTAATTGCACTTATCTTTTAGGTTTGTAGCATATTCTGAATAAATATATGTGGTCTTTGATGAAATGAAACAATAATATTCAATGTTGGTACTAGTCTTAGATTTTCCATAGCAGTGTTTTCCTTTTGTTTTTTTCTCTCCGCCACATTTCCCCCATTCACTAAATATTTACTCTGATCTGTTATTCAGAAAGAAAAGAAGAAAAAAAAACTTGTTTTTTAGTAGTCCTGAAGTTACTTAGATCAATATTACAGTGGTTTATACAGCTTTTATATAAAATTATATTTTAATGGCTTTTTTCTGAAAACAGTAATTATTTTTTCCAATATTAAGTATTGTTATTATCTTATTTTAAAATAGTTTTACTAATTAAACATGCCAGTGTTATGTTAAAACAGGGAAATTTCTCAATTTTAATTATTGCTGGACTACTACTTGGTGTCAATTTACTTCTTTTGTACTTTCTTAATTGGGATATAAAGCAATTGATGATTTTTTTAGTGCCAATTGGATGTTCTTATTTTTATGGAAGTGTATTTTTAACAATAACTTGTGAATGAATATGTACATTTCACTCAGTTGCTCGATTGTGATCTAAGTTAATAAATTTCATTTTCTTTTTGCAAACTTAATTTGTTTTTATGGATATTTGCATTTCTTTATACACAAAAAATAAATTAGGCTTGGGACTTCTTTTTTTAAATTGAACACGGATAAACATGCATCAACTAAAATCAAATATTTATAATTTTTACCACAAAATATAAACTCTATATATAGAGAATCATTAAGAAAAATACCATAAATGGCAAAAAAATCAAATTAATTCAACTAAATTAAACTCAAATTACATCAACTAAAATATTAAAAATGGTACTATTTTAACATTAATATAATTTTTAATAAAAATTATACCACCTTAAAATAATGTAATATACCTTTAGTAATATATAATTTGGTATAAAACTTGAAAATTTTTGAATGGGACAGTTAATTGTAAAGAAATACACTTTGTTTATGTATTAATCAATAAATATAATTTTTTATTGAAAATTCTGTTTTAACAATAATGCAATTTTTAAATTTTTTTACTATTACTTTTTAAACTATTTTCTTACTATAACAATTAATTCCTGTTTCTTTGTAAGAAATGCTATAGATAAGAATAAAATAAATTTTAATTGTGCATAGATATCGAAAATAAATTGTTCAGTTTATTGTCTAATTATATTTCTGGATTATCTAATTCTCACTGCCCGTAGAAACATTTTCACATTATATTGTTAATGGTCTGGATATTACTTGTAAATTACAGCATGCATTTACAATGCATTCTGCAAATACTTTACAAGGCAATCGTTAGTTCTAGAAGAATCAAATTTAGAATCGGAACTTCCGGATTCGTTTGCTAATTTTTTAGAAAGTAAGATTTTGATAATTTTCCAATATAACTTTCTAAAATATAGTTTCATAAAAATAACTTTTACACCATCTTAAAAACTAAAAGGGGGAGATATTTTTATTAATTTTTAATAGTTGCTAAGAAATTTAAACCATTTTCATTGTTTCCTTAAATATTAAATCATTAAATGTTTATCAATTATTGAAAGTCTATTTATTAATGGTATAATTTATATTAAGAATAAGAAGTTTTAATGTCATTACATTTATGTCACCTACAAAATTCATTTTTTAATAAATTTTTCTATCAAAAGGACTTGACCCAATTTTGAAATCTTACACTAATTGAACAGAACAAGATTAAAGCTATTAAAATAATATTGCATGAATTTTTATTGTAATTTGATACTTAAGTGGATCATGAGCATATTATACATACGATTTAACTGAAATGCTATTAAAATTCCCATCAATTTTATTCAAGTTAGTCAGTCCTCAAAGATAGCTAGTTAGTAAGAAATTATACAAAGAAAGAATAAGTTATTGTATTTTATAGCAGCTGTTGTTTATACAATTCTCATTAAAATTTTAAATAGTTACTGCATATTAATTTTTCTTTTTGTCTTTACAGAAACTGAAGTAATTAGTACACAAATATACTTGTAATGATTCCTCAATTTCATAAAATATATAGCCATGGAAATTAATTAACTGGGCCTTTTTCATTGCTTTTTTAAATTTCCAATTAATATAACATTAAAATAATATCACAAATTCAAAATTAAAAACTTAAAAAAAAATTGTAAAAAAATAATTTACTAATTATTATTTCTAAATTTGTCATTCTCCATGTACAGTAACTGGCTATTTTATTACAGCCTGATATAATTCTTTAAAATGTTTATGTTTTTTCTCATACATTATAAACTATTTGCCATTAATTTATTTGGATTAATGGATGCTAAAAATGTGTATTATTATATATTATTGACTTCCACAATAAGGAAATCTATAAATTTTATAAGGCCTTTGTGCTTTTAAAGTAGGCATATGCCATTTTAGAAGCCTGCATTTCTTTAATTTCCTATCTGTACCTTCTTAAAACTATTTTTATTGCAGGAAAGAACAGCAGTTTGTAAAAATGGATTCATTTTAAAACAATTTCTCTGTTGTTTAATTGTGAAATTGAATCCTGTCAGTGTAACTAGATTATAAAAAATTGATTCAAAACACACCTTATGCTGACACTTAATCGATATAAAAAATCGCACCTTCATCACTAACAATGAAAAAAAAAAGTTTGCTTGAAATTTTAGTATTAACACTGAAAATGATCCAATAAAGTGAGAGAAAAAAATTTTAAGCTGTAACATTTTCAGATATTATCACATATTATTTTCAGATATCACAGAAAAATGCCAAATCTTCATAATTTTTTTTAAAAAAAGATGTATATTTCTACCATCTAAAGTACCAAATTGGTAGTTCAAAGCTAAATAGTCAACCTGTAAATTATGAACACATGTTTATCTTTATCTAGTAGTAAAGATTAAAAAAATTATGTAATCTTTTATTCAATTTTAATTTTCAAAGTAAATAACTGCATAATAAGCAAAAAAAGCTAATTAGTATGTACTTAAATGATATAAATATTTTGTGTAGCAACATTACACAAAAAGAATAAAACTAAAACTACATGAAAGATTTCATTTTTATTAATAGTTCTGGATTAAGAAATAAAGCAAATTCAGAAAAGTTCATAATAAATAAATGTCTAATTAAAAAAATTATCATTTTATTCAGGAAACAGTAAAAATAATTTGTTTTAATTGAGTAAATATGTAAAGTTAAAACTTTTTTTATATATGAAATGCAGTATTGAGGTGTCCTAAAAGTTCATTTCTCATTGCCGTATATAAAGAGGCTTGTCACTGGAAATGCAATTTGGATTTTATATGAAAACATGAATAGAAAACACACTATCCATTAAAAAATTCAGCGCAAATTTAGTTTACTTCTTAAAATGAAACTAAAACTATTTGTAGTTATAAAATACTATTTATATTGTAATAATTATCCGAATTTTTTTTAATGTTCACATACTGTTTGACAACTTTTAAAAACAAGACCATTTTCCCTTACGACATTTGAATGAAATATATAATCAACAGCCAAAATTTGTTAGTATCAAATTTTTGAGGGCAATATTCTAGTGTTTATCTTTTTTTCTCCCTATATCCATTTGTTCATTTTAACTACTAAGCAAATTAACATTGTTTGGGAAAATGCAAAAAGAAAAAATGAAACAGAGAGAGAAAAAAAAGTCATGTACAAGTTCCTAAATAGAATAAAAAACAGGAAAAAAATTATACAGAAAAGTAATAATAGAAACCAAAAAATTACCAAATATTGTAGAATGTCACCAAATTTCTTAGTTATTTTAAAGCAAAAAATTGCCAAATAATGCAGAATTCTGCCAAATTTTTTTACAGAATTTTCGCTGCCGCCTGACTAACGGAAAAGTACCAAAAAATAAGCAAAATGCATTATTATTTATTTGAAATATCACTGCAAGCAATAAATTATATACTACTGGGGGAAATATATTATGTCTACAAATTTTTTAATAGAAAAATTTGGTAAATTTTTAAAAATACATTTTTCAAATCATGAAGGCATTATATAAAATTAATGTGAACAATTTAAGTTTTAAAAATATAGTAAAATGTTGTTGCCAAACAGCATAAGGTTTTTTTTTTTTTTTTTACTTAAGATTCCTATCAATTAAAACTTTATATAATATACAAAATTCTTTGACATGAAAGAGAAAAGGTCATAAATATTGTATATTTTTTTCATAAAACTAAACACAGTGCAGCAAGGACATTTGCATATATGGTACTTATATGCGATATTCTTGATTTTGCAAAAATGAAAACTCTTTCAAGCACACAAAAAATATAATGTTATGATGGTAAGAATGAATTAATAGTAAAGTAAATACATTATTTTCGTCCTTGATATGATAAAGATACATTTTGTATAAAATGAATTGCATAATATATAAAATAATGAAAACTCAAGAATGTCTTGTTCAATGATAGGTGAGAAATCACTAGGTAACCAAAGAAGACAAATTACATAAAAAGATATTAAATTGTTTTAGAACAAACAATTTTTAAAAAATGTTAAAAATGACTAGATAATTAAAATGCATCATAATTTACAAGTGCACTGAAAGAAAAAAAATTATATAAGGAATATATAAAAAACAATATATTGCAGAATTTGCGAACAAAAGTATGCAATGCTTATTTAAAAAGAAAATGTTCCTAAGTATAACAACTATCATTTAATAAACAGAACAATTCTGTTCAAATAAAATTATTAATTTACATTTCATACACATTCTAAACTAACATAATGTAAATATTTTATACATAATCATTAGAAAGGAATAAAAAGATTAATGCCAATATATTCTGGCAAGTTTCATAAAGAATTATGATAAAATGTCTTTTCATTAAATTATTCTTTAACAGAAAATGTATAATTACATTCAATAACCTGACATACCAGCTGGTATAAGCCGTATGTGTAACTTCTCTTTAATGGATTGACATTGCTCATCACTAAGAACTGCAGATTGAAAACTGTTCTTGTTTACATACTCATCTGATTGGTAACAAAATGACTTTGAAACAGTTTCTGAATCTTCTTCAGTCCACAACGAATTCATATCACCAGCCTCCTTGTATAAATCTGCCAGACGGCAATTTTCATGTTTAACTTTCACAGGTAATTCAGATAATTTATCAATGGTATCACAGTAATAAACGCTCACATTTTCTGAAGTACATTCTACATCACTTCTAGAAAATTCACCAATATCCTTAAAAGGTTTAACTTGAAAATTTTTGCTGCGCAGATCAGACACAGAATCATAATCACTTTTAGCAGTTTCTGTTTTTAAGTTACGAAACTGAATGCCTCTCGCTCTGACTCTGGCCGCCACCTCTTCCAAGTCTGAATCTAAAATGTTTTCTTCATTCTTCACAGCAGAATTATTAATCTGTAAAAGTTTAGCATTTGAAGCACTTTTAATACTGTCCATTTCATTTGTCACTTTATGAGAAGAAGTATCAGTCATTTTCAAATGATTCACAGATTGCATTTTAGAAATGAGTTCCAATAATGCACTTGAGGATTTTTTTCTCATAGAAGAAGGTTGCAGAATTTGTGATGTTTCTGTTTCAACTGTGTCATTACTGCAAGCAGAACTATAAACTGATTTAAAATGTGACAATTCACTAGTATTATTTGAACACTTCACTTCTGATTTGCTGTCAATTGTTTGAGAACTGTGCCTGCTCACTTGATTCAATTCATCAGGAGTAACTTTCATAGTCTTTTGATTTTCTCTAGATTTTCTGGAAATAAGTTCCAGCATATTACACATTATTGGCTTTTGTACAGTAGTAGATTCACTATAAGGCAATAATTCAGATTTCACTATGTTTTTGTTGCTTGCAGAAGTATTGCCACTATTCACAATGTTTAAAATGTTATTTTTTCTTACTTCACAATAATTAATTCTTTGATGCTTCTCAGAATTGTAAGAGCAGTGCTGATTATTGTCACTTGAATTCGGAGAAGAATAAACACTAAGTGATTTGAACCTTGATGAATTATCAGCATTTGAAAGATTAGCATTTGCTTTATAGTTTGTTTCTGAAGAAATGGCAAGCTCATTCTGATTTACATGTTTATTCACTATTGATTCCTTATCTTTCTTCTGGCCATTCTTATAATCAGCACAATAATTCAAGTATGTCATCATGGGATTATTTATGGTACGATATGGAGGGCCAGATGAAACAGTATTACTGAGATACTCAAAATCTCGGTATCGAAATATCTGAATGCCTTCCAAGTGCATTTCTGCAGGCAATTCATCAGGTTTGTGAGGCACAATATGAAGTTCCTTATCCTTTAACTTTTGTATAGAATTCAAATATACATCTGTAGCTCTTCGCAATGGGGTCTGTAAAGCTAGTTCTAGTTCTCTTTTTAACAAATGAAGATACATCACATTCTTAATTAAGACATCCTGGACTTCATGTCGTAAAGGACGCAATGCATGAAAATTTAAACTATCTTTATCTTCAACAAAGTTTGCATGACCATACAGATAATCATTTGGAACTTCCAAATAATAACTCAAGCATGCATCCAGAGTATTCACTCGACTGTCGATTTTGTCCTTCTCAATCATCTGCATCATCACAATGAAATCTGCTGCTTGTGTGTCAAAGACATTAACAAGACAAACATTGTATTTGTGGTACAGACAATCAGATGCCAAGCGACAATCATGGAATATTTTCTGTATCTTAGCATTTTCTAAAATGGATTTCAGACCTTTCTGGAATACTTGTTCTCCAAGTGCCAAGACATCAAACAAAAAATTGCAGCATGGAGTTGAAATGCAAAGCCAAGTAAGTGTACCAGATCGGCTTATTTGAATACCTTCAAGAGATACACCAATAGCAGCTTGTTCCTTAATGTGTTTGATTGCTAAATTAAATTCTTTGTTAAATGAATCAATAATCTCGCAATCTCGAGGAACGAATTTTGACAAATGTGGTACTAACTTCATTTCATAATCAGTGTGGCATCTGTCAGAACTTTCGCCATCTTCAATATCACTGCTTCCATCCAAATCAAATAATCTTTCAATTTCTGTCTTAGGATAAACTGGTAAAATGGCTTTTTTTCCAGTATTTCTTTCTTTCGAACTATTAGATCGGCTAATTACTCTGATATTCGACAATTCGGAAAATCCAAAATTTAAGCTACCCATTCGACGATCGGGTAATAAAATAACTTTCCCAACAACGATAAGTTCAGCTGCGGGTAGAACTTTATTAAGTACTCCCTCATATTCTCCTTCAGGAGTACAAAAGCAAATAGTACAATTTAGTAAATCTAACAACTTATTAGCTAAAGCCATAATAAAATTAAATTTAAAAAAAACTAGTTCCAATAAAAATTATTGGAATTGTTAAAAAAAAGAATCACTTTGGTTCTGAATTCACAACGTGCACAGTATCAACATCAACATCATTACATTGATACTCGTGGGTACAGTTAACCGTAGAAAACATTTTTACTGTTTCCGGATACAACGCCAGAATATCCATTCCATGATACTTGGCGGATGTAGATTAGAGATGCATAATCCACCTTTTTTTTGGGTAACAAATAATTTTGCTATTGCTATTTTTAAATATTTGTTCCAAATATCTGTTATTTCAATCATATTATTAATTAAAAAATTTTAATTGTTATTAAATTTAAAATTTATTAATAATATTTAATAATTTATTTACTGATGTACGAAACACGTGATCGAATTAATTTATCTATTTTAACATATTTTTTAAATCCTTTTTCAATAATATTTATTTATTTATTAGATTAAAGAATTTTCTGAAAAAGTTAAATTAAAAATAAATGTCATTTCTTTAAAAAAAATTATTTCTAAATTCTACCGATAGATGGCGCCAGCGAAGTGAATAAGCGAATTACTCTTGTTGGGGTCACGTGTGACCGTCCACATTTAGGAACGAAACACAATCTAGAGATCGCACGGACCAGGGTAACCTAAAAT
>JAOUZG010034045.1:0-13617 GCA_026289955.1 Argiope argentata | reverse complement strand
GTTCGATCCTGCTATTCTTTTTATCCTTTGTATGAGCTTCGATGACTCTGTCTTTATATACTGAAGGTGGTCTGCCCAATTTATCTTGGAGTCTATGTAGACCCCTAGGTATTTGAATGACTGACTTCTAATGAAAACAATAGATAATATAAAAAATAAAAATAAATAAAAATTAAGAAGAAGAAAAAAAAATTTACAAAGCAGTACATTGTAGAGTACAGTTGCAGCCCCCGCCACAAAGGTTTTTGTGCTGTACCGGTTGGAAGAGCTTACGTTAATGTGGCACTAGTCAGTTCATCAGCAAAGAAGTTTTGGCTTGGCGGTGGAACTGGGCTGGCGGATTGGTCGGGTTCCGGGTGATGAGTCGTTGGTTGGGCTGGAGAGGATTCTAGCTCCTGGATCTGGGACTTGGTGGTCTTTGATTGCCGGGCCAGGGATGTTTCGCCAGGGTTGGTACTACTTACAGCCGGAAGAGATCTGGTTCGTCATGGAGGAACTTGACAGGTTGCTCCAGACATAACACCTCGCCATGCCCCTGCAACTATGATCGCTGGGATCATTTAAACACTTTGATGGGCATGGAGAGGAGGAGTTAAACTTTAGCCCCCACAGGATCACACGCGGCCCCGCACCAGTAGTCGCTCCCCGAACAACTTTATTTGATCTAGATTAAAACATGGTTACATTGTATAAAGTTACAAAGTGCTAAAACAAATGGTGAATTGACAAAGATGGTGAAAAACAAAAGATGTGAGTAAGTACAGATGAGTACATTGTAGCGGACAGATGCAGCCTCTCGACAAAATTAGAGGCCGTTGTAACTAGGGTTGCTTGAAGTGGAGTTGGTGAATGAAAAGGAGATTACTGGGGGAACTGGTGACAAATGACATGGAGAGAATTTTGAAGCGAGCATAACAGAACTGGTTTTTCAGATATTAAGTAGAGGGCTACATAAGGAACGAGGAGATAACGATAAGATAATTAAAAAAATAATAAAATATTAATTGAAGTGAGGTAATGTTAAGAATAGTGAGAATCGATAATGGTCGAGGATTAAGTAGTAGAGATGAATGACGAGTGTGTGATGAAAATGTACAATGAGTAATAAGCAATGGAGAAATATTTACAGATGAGTACATAGTTGTCATGCACAGTTGCGACCTCTTCACATAGTTGAGGTCGGATCAGTCTATATCTTTTATTCGCTGTTTGGCTGGTCCTTGGAGAGGGTGGCGAAGTTGGCTGTTTTTTATTAAAGTCCCTTGGGGTTGATCTCTGTGATGGCGGCTAGTCCAGGAACGGTAGGAGTGCTATTGGCGAAGGCTAGTGACGGAAAAGGGCTGTCTCCGTGTGCAGGAATTGGACGAGTCTGTAGATCTTGTTTCTTGAAAGCGGGTTGGCTGCAACTCTAGTGAACCAGGCCTGTTGATAGATGATTGCTGGTTTATTGAGATGGAATGAAGTGGTGAGAATGCACTCTGTTGCGTAGTGTATTGGGGGGCCTAGCTCACCGCAAGTGCAGTAGGGGTGATCTTGCAGGTTGAACCGCTTCAAGTAGGTGGGAAATGGGCCGTGTCCTGTGAAGAAGAGAATTTCTTCCCTTCTCCAGGGAGAGAGCCTGAAGGAGACTTTGGGGATGAGGTGGTGTACCAGTCTACCGGTCTCTCCTTCGTCCCATTCTTCCTGCCATTTCTTCAGCATAGAACTTTTAAGTAGAGCTTTGACCTCTGAGATTGGTATGGGAAGTGGTTGGACTGGTTCTGAGGAGTTAGCAGCTTCCTTAGCCAGGGCGTCGGCTTCTTCATTGCCTGCGTGTCCGACATGCGCCTTAATCCAGGAAATGGAGATATTGGGGTTTGCCGACAGGATATTGAAGATGTCTCTGGCAAGCTTACTGGTTGATCTTGGGTTGGTTGAGGCGAGGATGCTGGCTCTGTTGTCCCCGTAGATGGTGATTGGGGTTGTAGAATTTTTAACCAGTTCAACTGCGTTAAAGAGGGCCCAGATTTCCGCTTGGAAGACAGTGTTGAATGGCGCTAATTTGGTTCGCCAAGAGGAGGTGACTCTGCCCTCCAAGAGGACGCAGTAAGCAGCTCCTACTCCCAATTCGGTCTTTGAGCCGTCAGTAAAAATTCCGTTGGGGCTTTCAAGGAGGCCTCCATCATCTAGACTTATCTGTAATTGACTTGGGTAGACCGACGGATGAGAAGTCCAAACTTGGGCTCTTGATTCTATATTTTGGGGTTGGAGGTCGTGGTCGTTTGAAGTCCATTTCCTTAGTCTGGTCAATGCTACTACTTTGGCTTCTTTTTGAAGTTGAAGATATAATGGTGGAATGCCCAGGATAGTCTGTAGGCCTGCAGTGGAGATTGTCCTATACGCACCAGAAATAGCCAGAAGGAAGGGGCGTTGGATAGCCGAAAGTTTTCTTTTCATTCTTTCGTTTGGATCTGAGCACCAGATGACTGCCCCATGGGCTATCATTCTCTCTATAACCGTTTGGTAGAGGATTTTCCTGTGGACTGGTTTTATGCCCCATGATTTTCCCGCAATTTTCAGCAGATTTTGGTGAAGGATTGCTGCCCTGTCTGATTGATACCTAAGGTGGGCGTTCCAGTTGAGTTTCTCATCTATATGGACTCCCAGGTATTTGATTGTCTTCTTCCTTTTGATGTTAGAACGTTTCCACTTGATGGCTGGCCCTTTTACAAGTTTACTGATGAAGATATAGTTAGTTTTATTAATTGAAATTTCTAGTTTATTATTTTCTGCCCAGTTTAAGAAGATGTTTATTGCTTGATGAGTATTGTCTTCTACCTCTTTTTTGGTTTTACCGTGGGAGATGATAGCGAAGTCGTCTGCGAAGGCTTGAATGTAAGTATTCGTTGGAAAGGTTTACACCAGTAGCTCGTTGGCCACCAGATTTTAAAGGGCAGGGCCGCTACAGGAGCCCTGTGGGCAGCTCTGTCTTTGGTCTCTCATTGCTATGGCTTCTGCTGTTTTCAGAGCTACTTTTCTGTTGGAAAGGAGGTCTTTAAAGATTTCTACAAGGTTTTTTGGGGAATGGCTATTGAGAAGATTATTAACGATTGCTGAATGCTGAATATTGTCGAACGCCCCCTTGATATCTATAGACAGGAGCAGCGCATGGTGTTTCTGCTGTTTAGCGTAGTTTATCTTGCTCATCAAGTTGTCCAAGGCCAAATCTACCGACTTCCCTACTCGGAAACCAAATTGATTATTGTTTATTCTGTTTTTTTTTTCCAGGTGGTACGTTAGTCGCTGTGTTAATAGCTTTTCTAGGACTTTGCCTATTGATGGGAGGAGAGATATCGGCCTATAGGATTTTGGATCGTTATTTTGCTTGCCAGGTTTGAGGAAGAGGATTATGTTGCCTATTTTGAAGGGATCAGGAAATTTTCTTATTGAGAGGCATTTGTTGAAGAGATTTGTGAGTAGGAGTGGGAAGTGGTAATGGATCTGTTGGAGGACGATGTTGTCTATCCCGTCCAGGCCCGGGGCTTTGCCTTTTGGGAGAGCCTTGATTATTGCTGAGATCTCTTGCTGAGAGAAAGGGGAGTCATCTGGGCTAAGCAAGTCGGTGTTCTGGATGGAAGAGATGTTACAGTGAGGCGGATCCGGGAAAATTTCTTGGAGGAGATGGTTCGCTGTCTGCAGCTGGCCTCCTGAACTTTCCTTACCCTCTGCTACAAAGAGTTGGGCTGGTGTTATAGTTTTACGAAAAGCGGCCTTATAGTGCTTTCCATAAGGGTTGTTTGCCTGCCCGCAGAACCCTTTCCAGCCTGATTTTCTGGCTTTTCTGACCTTCTTCAGATAGATGGCTACTTCTTTTTTCAGGGCTAGGAGTTGGGTCTGCCTGTTTTCGCCTTATCTTTATGCCCGTCTCCTCAGTGCCTTAAGTCGCTGTTTCTCGATTTCCAGTTCTTTAGTAAACCATTTTGGAGGTTGGAGGTCTGGGACTTGTTTTAATTTGTAGATTTTTTTACAAGCTGATATAATGGTTTCCTGAAGGTGGGCGGTAGCTTCATTAAGTTGTTGGTGGTTACTGCTTTGATCTATTGTTGTCATAAGGTTTGTTATTGAAGGTCTGAGGTTGTTTATTAATTTTCTATGGTTGCCGTATTTTGTTTTAAAGCGTTGGAGGGTTGATGTTTCTAGGCTGGAGTTGATGGTTATTTCGATGTAATTATGGTCACTGAGGGACGGTTCTTCGAGGACTTCCCATTTGGTGATGGAGGGGATTAGGTTCTGCGATGTGATTGAGAGATCAGGCCACCCTTTAGTGCCGCAGTAGGTGAACGTTGGTGGGGCGTCGTGGCTATTAAGAATGAAAAGGCTATTTGCCAAAACGAAGTCAAGAATTTGGTTATCTCTGGGATCATTGTGGTTGTATCCCCAAACAGAATTATGCCCGTTGAGGTCTGCGAGGATAATTAAGTTTTCCCTAGGCAAGGCATTGATTATATCCTGTAGTTCTTGGAGGGTTGTTTGGAGGTTTCCGTTTGGGGAAGAGTACGCTGAGACTATTGTTGTTGGGTTTGGTTTAGTTTGTAGTTTAATGGCTATGGAGTTTTCTTTCTGGGAGATTATTGTTGTGCGAACGTTTAGGTTGGGGATTGCAATTGCTGCTTTTCTTGAAGTAGATGAGAGAACCGTCCAGGAGTGAGGCAAGCCCTTTAATTCATTATTGCATTGGTATGGTTCTTGTATTGCTATTGCGTCTGGTTTAAGTTTGGCGGCGGTATGGAGTAGCATGTCTTGCGGCGTTGGCCTTTCCTAGGTTAATTTGCAGTAGTTTGATTGTGGGGTTGGTTGAGGAGTTTTCTATTACTGGGCCGAAGGAAGGCATTTTTTTTCCTTTTTTTCCTTGGTAACTTACTGTAGGATTAGAAGAGTCCTGTGGCTTTCTGTGCTAGGTTTGTTCTATGTGCCAGAATCGGGCAATCCCTATGATTAGAGGGGTGGTTGGCCGGGTTGTTTCGTTTTGACCTGTAATTGTCTTCTAGACAGTTGATACATCTAGCCGTTTTGCTATTGCAGGAAGAGATATGGTGTTTGCCTGCACAGAAGGCACAATGGTCGAATTTGGCATCGCATTTAGAGGCCGTGTGGTCGAAATCCTGGCATTTGGAGCAGCGTCTGATGTTGAGGAACGGCTCCATCCTCTGGCTTTCCCATTTGAAAGTCACTCTCCTACTATTTCTAATGGCCTGGCAGATGGTAGCATGCGCTTGGAAGACCCAGTGCATTTTGCCAGTTTTACCTTTGATAGGGAAGAGGACTTTTATGGAATTAGCTTCGTCTTGAGTGAAGTTGTTCTTCAGGCCTTCCTCCACCTCTTCCTTCTTGAGGCTTGGTTCGTAGCCATAAGTGATTAGTCTCGGCAACTTGATTTCAACCTCAATGGGTTTTATCCTTTCTGCTAAAGTTGGGACTGCTTTGATCTGTTGTACAACCGTGGATCGGTCAACTTCTGATGGGCAGTCGATGGCAAACCCATTATTTTGGATTTTTCTAATATTAGAAATCCGAAGCTTTTCCGAGTAGGAGCTACTCCAGACATAACACCCCTCCATGCCCCTGCAACTATGATCTCTGAAATCATTCAAACAGTTTATTGGACTTGGAGAGGAAGAGGTAAACTTTGCCTTTACGGGATCCCACTAAGTCCCGTACCAGAAGTCGCTCCCCGAGCAACTTTATTGGTTTCAAAAAAAAACTGGGTTACATGTGCATATAGATAACAGACAATGATGTTTACAAATGGGATGAACAATGAGATTGTAAAGGCAATAAGATGAAAAAAAAATGAAAAATAAAAATAAAATAGAACAAGATAAAAAACAATTGAAAAAAAAAAAAAGATAATATGCATGTATTTACATTGATGAACACAGTTGCAGCCCCACCACAGATTTCGGGGCCGGTGCTATTTAGGATTATACAGTTAGTTATGAATCGGCAGAAATTTAAATTAGGTATTTTAACATTTTTGTACATTGTTGAGGTGACAGTTGCGGTCTCCCACAAGCTTGAGACTGTTGGTGGAAATTAAAATGGATTATTACAGTGAAGAGTGAGAAAGAAAAGATGTTATTAAATTTAAAAAAAATACATTAAACTATTGGCTTATGTGGTTGGTTTGGCTGCTGGAATCGGGCTGGGATAGCTTGCGTTGGTGTTGTTATTAGATCCGGAATAGATCGGCCTCCGAGTGAAGGAACTGGACCATCTTAGACATCTTGAGCCGGGAGAGAGGGTTGGCAGCAACTCTAGAGAGCCAAGTCTGTTGGTGGGCTGTGGCTGGTTTCCTGAGGTGGAATGACGAGGTCAGGATGCACTCCGTCGCGTAGTGCATAGGAGTGCCTTGCTCACCACAGGGGCAGGACTGGTGTTCCTGGAGTCGGAATCTTTTCAGGTATGAGGGGAAAGGACCATGGCCTCTAAAGAAAATGACCTCTTCCCTTCTCCAGGGGGTAAGTCGGAGGGAGACCTTTGGGAGAAGATGGTGGATTAGTCTTCCGGTGTCTCCCTCATCCCATTCGTTCTGCAAATCCTGCATCTTGGTCCTACGGAGGCAAGACTTGATGTAAGAGATTGGCATTGGAAGAGAGACCTGATTTGCAGAGTTGGCTGCGTCCTTAGCTAGGGAGTCTGCTGCCTCGTTTCCTTGGTGGCCTACATGAGCTTTTATCCAGTGGACCCTGATGTTAGAGTTGCAGGAGAGGATGTAGAATGTTTCCCTTGCGATCAAGTTGGTGGTCCTTGGGTTTGATACGGCTGTGATGCTAGCCTGGTTGTCCACATAGATGATGGTGGCTCTTGTTGTGGTGCTGGCATGTTGCACGGCGTTAAACAGGGCCCAGAGTTCCGCCTGAAAGACTGAGTTGTGGGGGCCCAGTTTGCAGTTCCAGGTCTGTGCGATCTCTCCATCAATAAGGGTGCAGAATGCAGCTCCCACTCCTATTTCTGTTTTGGAGCCGTCTGTGAATATTCCCTGTTGTTGAGCCAGGGGGCCGCCGTCTTCTAGTGAGGTCTGGTTTTGTGCTAGAGAAATAGATGGGTGGGTGGTCCAGGCCTTTATGGGCTCTTCGATGTCCTCCGGTTTGATGTTCAATTCATTGTTTTGTTTTTTCCGTAATCTTGCCAAGGCGACCGTCTTTGCTTCTCTCTGAAGTTGGAGGTGGAGGGGAGGTAGCCCTAGGATGGTTTGGAGGGCAGCTGTTGAGGCTGTTCTATAAGCACCCGAGATGGCCAACAGGAATGGGCGCTGGATTGCCGACAGTTTTCTTTTCATCCTTTCCGAGGGGTTGGTGCACCAGTTAGCTGCCCCATGCGCCAGCATTCTCTCAATTACTGTCAGATAGAGGACTTTTCTGTGGCAGGATTTTATTCCCCATGCTTTTCCGGCTATTTTTAGGAGGTTTTGGTGGAGGATTGCAGCCCTGTTCGATTGATACCTTAGGTGAGCGTTCCAGTTTAATTTATCATCTATGTAGATCCCTAGGTATTTGATGGCTTGGAGTCTTTTGATTGTGGTTCCTTTAAATTTTATTGATGGCCCTTTTACTAAGTTACTTATAAAAATGAAGTTAGTTTTGCTGGTTGAGATTTCGAGATGGTTTTTGTCCGCCCATTGATAAAAGGTTTCTATTGCTTGATGCGTTTGTTGTTCTACTTCTTTTTTGGTCCTGCCATGGGAGATTATAGCAAAATCGTCAGCAAACGCCTGGAGGTGGGTGTTGCTGGGGAGATTTTGCTCTAAGATTTCGTTTGCCACCAGGTTCCAGAGTGCTGGTCCGCTACAGGAGCCCTGTGGGCAGCCCTGCCTCTGGTCCCTCATGGCTAGTCCCTCGGCGGTGTTTAGTGCTATTTTTCTGTACTTCAGGAGGTCTTTGAATATATTGGTTATGTTGTTTGGGCTATTGCTGTCTTCAAGATATTTTTCTATTGCTTGATGCTGTATATTATCGAACGCTCCCTTGATATCAATCGAAAGGAAAATGATATGGTGCTTAAGACTTTTGGCCTCTTCGATTTTTCCCATCAGGTGATCAATGGCCATATCAACCAACTTCCCCACACGGAATCCATATTGTTTTGAGCTGATTCTATTGTTGGTTTCTAGGTGGTAGGTTAATCTTTGAGTCAGGAGTTTTTCAAGAACTTTACCTATTGTCCGGAGTAGGGATATTGGTCTATATGAGGTGGGATCATTTATTGGTTTGCCTGGTTTTAGAAATAGAATGATATTACCTATTTTAAATGGGTCTGGAAAACTATGGAGGGAGAGACATTTGTTGAAGAATTTCGTGACTAAGTGTGGGAAGTGGTTGTGGATTTGCTGGATGACGATGTTGTCGATGCCATCCAGTCCAGGGGCTTTGCCTTTAGGAAGGGCTTTGATGACGGTTGTGACTTCCTGATGGGAGAAAGGAGTGTCGTCTGGGTTTGGTTGGTGAATGGCTATTTGGGTTGCTGCATTGTTGGCTGGCATGGGGTCTGGGAAAATATCTTTGGGAAGTTGGTTGGCTAGTTGGAGTTGTCCTCCCGAGCTTGGCTTGCCTTCGGCAACAAACAGTTGGCTTGGTGTTATGGCTTTTCTGAAAGCAGCCTTGTAATGCTTGCCGTACGGATTGTTGGCCTGACCGCAGAACCCTTTCCAACCTGCTTTCCTAGCATGTCTGATCTTTTTCATGTAGGAAGCAGTTTCTTCAATCTCAGGAATTCTGCTTCCCTGTTGTCTCCAGATCTTTGAGCCCGCCTCCTCAGTGCCTTTAATCTATTTTTTTCCGACTCTAATTCTTTGGTATACCATTGTGGTTCTTGGGTTCTATTGATTTTCTTCATTTTGTAGGATTTTTTGCAGGCGGCTATTATGATCTCTTGCAGTTTTGTTGTTGCTTCGTTTAATTGTTGGTGGTTGGTGCACCGGGCTATTGTATTAGAGATGTTAGATATTGAAGGCCTTAGAGGATGTATTAGCTTTTTGTGATTACCGTATTTTGTTTTGAATCTTTGGTGGGTGGAGGTTTCTATTGTGGTATTTAGTACAATTTCTATATATTTGTGGTCACTGAGGGACGGCTCTTCGAGAACTTCCCACTTGTGGAGATCAGGGATGAGGTTCTGCGTGCAGATAGAAAGGTCAGGCCAACCCTTCGTACCGCAATGGGTGAATGTTGGTTGAGCATTTTGGTGGTTGGCGATATAGAGACTATTCGCAAGAACAAAGTCCAAGATTTGGTTGCCTCTTGGGTCATTGTCTCCATATCCCCAGAGGACATTATGGCCGTTAAGATCCGCAAGCAGGAGGATTCTTTCCCTAGGCAAGGCAAGGATGATTTCGTGGATCTCTTGGAGTGTAGACTGGGTATTGGCTATAGGAGAGGAGTATGCTGAGATTATTGTTGTAGGGTTTGGAGAAGTTTGGAGCTTGATGGCTATTGCGTTTTCGTAAGATGCGATGACTGCTGTTTTTATGTTACTTGGAGGAATGGCTATTGCGGCTTTTCTTGTTGAAGAGGAGAGGACTGTCCAAGAATTTGGTAGCCCTTGGATTTTTTCCTGGTATTGGTAGGGTTCTTGAATGGCTATTATATCGGGTTTTAGTTTGGCTGCTGTTTGTATCAACATGTCTGTGGCTGCTTTGACCTTGCCTAGGTTGATTTGTAGTATTTTAAGCGAAGTTGGAGGCGAATTGAGGGCTACAGGAGTTGCGTTCATTCTATAAAAGAGGGGTTTGTTGCTTATTTAAAAAGTAGTTGGTTAGTTGCACGCTTGGCTGCCGAAGTTTTGAAGGCGAATATTGGTTAATCTAGGTGGTTGGATGGATGATTAACTGGGTTTCTTCTATTGTTGAAGTGGTTGTCCTCCATGCAGTTGATGCACTTCGGTGTTTTGCTGGTGCATTTATTAAGGCTATGGTTTTCCGCACAGAAGGCACAATATTGTAGCTTTGTTTTGCAGTTGGAGGCCATGTGGTCAAATGCTTGACATTTTGAGCATCTGCGTAAGTTATGGAAGGGCTCTACTCTGTGGTTTTCCCACTGGTAGGTGATTCTTCTGTTTCTTTTCCTAATTTCCTGGCAGATGTTGGAGGGTGCCTGAAAAACCCAATGCAGCTTTCCAGTCTTGCCTCTTATGGAGAATAGGACTTTTAGGCCATTGGCTGCTTGAGAGAAGAAGTTGTTCTTGAGGCCTTCTTCTACTTCTTTTTTGGAGTCAGGGTGGTATCCGTATGTTATCAGTTTCGGTAGTTTTGGCTCAACCTCTATTGGTTTTATTTTATCTTGTAGGGCTGGTTTACTTGTTATCTGGCTAATGATAGTTTTCCTGTCTTGGGCCGTCGGGCAGTCGATGGCGATTCCCCTATTATTGATTTTTCTTATCTTAGAGATTTTGAGGTCTTTCGCTGTGGGGAGCTCTTCTCTTAGGATGGTGGCGATGTCCCTTTCTTCTTCCTTGTTGGTTGGATATAACAGGACTGTTGTTAGAGCCGTCTTCTTTTTTTCGCTTCAGCGTAGGAGGTCTTATTAGTTGGGGCGTCCCTTGATGTTGGCTGGATAGTCAAGTCCTCATCCATTGAAGTGGTAGTTTGGGATGATTTATCAGTGGTTTGGTTACTTGATCTCTCTGGGGTGTTTGTCCCTTTGTCCAGTTTTTCTATATTGATGTTAGCTGAGGGTTCTTGGCACTCTTCTAGGAGATTGATTTGGTGTTGGAGGGCGTCAATTAAGTTGTTTGCTTTGACTGCTAAGTCGGTTCTTAGATAGGCCCTGTATCTGGTTTTTCCGTTAGTTGTGGAAGTAGTGCCTCCGTTTATTAATTCCCTGAGCTTTTGCAGTATTTCGGCTGTCGAAAAGTTGCCGTTGACCAGTGTGTCTGTTGAGGCCAGGGAGATCACAGACGAGGTGTCCGAGGAAATGGAAGAGGTGGACAGTTTCCTGGCTCTTAGAGGCTGAATGCCTTTTTCTATGATAGAGATGGCCTCTTGGACCCTTGGGGAACGTTCTTGGCTTTGAGTGGTTCTTATAGAAGCCATTATTTACCTGAAAGTCTTGGAAAATCTTTAACTAGATAGCTGGAAATGGCTAAAATTTATTTGTTAGTACAGGAGATCTCAAAAACTTTGAAACTAACTATTACGGGGAGGCAGTTGTAGCTGGAGCTCGTGCTCCCACCTACGCCGTGCCGAGTCGTGCGCACAGAAGCGAGCATTTTGATTGCTGTTGGGTGCTGTTTCCTTAATAAATGGCTTTGCGTCGCTGTATAGCCTTATTACTACGTAAACCACTGAGCTATTTAGTGATCTCTGTCCTTTGGCTCTTCTAGTGGTCACACTAGAGCCGTCGAAATAAGTATCGGTAGCCACTTTGCTTGGGGGGCTGCTCCAGACATAACGCCTCTCCATGCCCCTGCGACTATGATCATTGCGATCATTTAAACAGTTTAATGGACATGGAGAGGAAGAGATTAACCTAGTCCTTCAGGGGTCCCACTAAGCCCCGCACCAGAAGCTGTTCCCCGAACAACTTTATTTGAATCTAAAAATTGGTTACAAAGATATATAAAATACTACAGATAAGAAATAAACAGAAAAAAAGGTATGTACATTATTTACATCGAGGATTACAGATGCAGCCTCACAACAAAATCTGAGGCCGGTACTGTTGATCATGCAGCTACAGTGGAGTGGGGTTTTAGATGTTGATTTGAGTATGTAACAATATTGAATGAAAGAAAATATAGTAGTAATGAAAACAATAGATAATGTGAAAAATATAAAATAATAAAAAATTAAGAAGAGAAAAAAATATTTACAAGGCAGTACATTGTTGAGTACAGTTGCAGCCCCCGCCACAAAGGTTTTTGGGCTGTACCGGCTGGGAGAGCTTACGTTGATGTGGCACTAGTCAGTCCATCAGCAAAGAAGTTTTGGCTTGGCGGTGGAACTGGGCTGGCGGATTGGTCGGGTTCCGGGTGATGAGTCGTTGGTTGGGCTGGAGAGGATTCTAGCACCTGGATCTGGGACTTGGTGGTCTTTGATTGCCGGGCCAGGGTTATTTTGCCAGGGTTGGTACTGCTTACAGCCGGAAGAGATCTGGTTCGTCATGGAGGAACTTGACAAGCTTTGTGATCTTGTTTCTGGAGAGGGGATTTGCCGCTACTCTTGTGAGCCATGCTTGTTGTAGGGATGGAGCTGGTTTGCGTAGGTGGAACGACGTCGTCAGAATGCATTCGGTGGCATAATGCATTGGAGAGTCTATGTCACCGCAGGGGCAGAAGTTGTGACTTTGTAGCTTGAATCTCTCCAGATATGTTGGAAAAGGCACGTGCCCCGTGAAGAAGAGAATTTCTTCTCGCCTCCATGGGGTGAGCCTGAGAGACTTTGGGAATTAGGTTAAAGATGTTTCTGCCTGTTTCTCCGTCCTCCCAATCTTGCTGCCATTCTTCCATCATCTCTTTCCTATACTTGGCTTTTACATGGGAAATTGGGATTGGGAGAGGGTGCTCTTGGCCGGAGGAGTTGGCTGCTTCTTTGGCCAGGGCGTCCGCCGCCTCGTTTACAGTATGACCCACGTGAGCCTTAATCCACGAAATCTTTATGTTGGGGTTGTTGGAGATGGAGTTGTATATTCTTCTGGCGTACTGGCTGGTTGATTTTGGAGCGGAAGCTGCCAAGACACTTGCTCTGTTGTCCATATAGATGGTAATTGGGACATTAGAGCCTTTTGCATGGTCTACCGCGTTGAGGAGGGCCCATTGTTCGGCCTGGTAGATAGAGTTGTAGGAAGCGAGCTTTGCACTCCATTTCATGGCTATTTTTCCATTGGAATAGGTACAGAATGCAGCTCCTACTCCTGCATCTGTTTTCGATCCATCGGTGAATATGCCGTTGGGATCCTGAATTCGGCCGCCATCTTCCAGGGAGATCTGTTCTTGGTGTGGATGGACGGATGGATGGGAAGTCCAACCTTTTACTATTGTTTCTATTTCAGATGGGTCTATTGAGTTTTGGTCTGGCAGCGTTTGGCGGAGCCTAATAAGTGTTGTTCCCTTGGCCTCTGTTTGGAGTTGCAGGTGTAAAGGTGGGATACCCAAGATGACTTGTAAGGCAGCCGTAGAAGTGGTTCTGTAGGCTCCTGAAATTGCCAGAAGGAACGGACGTTGGATGGTCGACAACTTCCTCTTCATGCGCTCAGTTGGGTTTGAGCACCAGTTTGCTGCCCCGTGAGCCAGCATCCACTCTATGACAGTTAGATATAAAATTTTTCTATTTTGGGTGTTAATTCCCCAGGTTTTGCCTGCGATTTTGAGCAACTTTTGATGTAGGATGGCTGCTCTGCTCGATTGATATCGAAGGTGAGCGTTCCAGTTTAATTTATCGTCTATATTTATACCTAGATATTTGATAGCCTTTGATCTTTTTAGATTTGATCCATTCCATTTAATTGTGGGCCCCTTTATCAGATTGCTTAGGAAGATGTAGCTTGTTTTATTTGTTGCTATTTGTAATTGGTTTTTATTTGCCCATTTTGTAAAGACATCTATTGCTGCATGGGTTTGGAGCTCTATTTCTTTTTTGGTTTTAGC
>JAOUZG010034040.1:0-13601 GCA_026289955.1 Argiope argentata | reverse complement strand
TTAGATATTAAAACTATTAAAATGGTTGACTCTCTCCAATACATTGGGATAGTTATATTTTGTAAGCTTACCTGGGCTCCGCAAATTCTTAACATACATAGAGATTTATGTAATGATTTTAATTATATATCTGTGTCAAAATGAAGATGAAAATGAATGATTTTCATATATTTTATATAATAAAAAGTCCATGCTGCATCGGCGGTGATTTGGGGGATTCCAACCCGCTTCATTTTTAATGTAAGCTCTAAAATTCTTATCATCTCACCCCCCCCCCCCGATTGAATCCAAATCTCATAGGTTCTGTAGAAACGAGGCTTTGCTGAAGATGTTGTGGAAGATTTGTGAAATCTCGAGAAATATCTAGAAAGGAATTCAGAAAAGGCTAGGGTGATGGATCTGTGCTATTGACGGTTTACAATCTTGCTTTAATTGATACTTTATTTATATAATTTTTTTGACACAGTGTAAAATTGTTTGAGCTTTTAATGAAAATTGTAGTTTTTACAGTTTCTTTTGTACGTTTCAGCTCCTATTCTTGATTTACTTTTATAATGGGGCTTTATTTATGTCTCTGTTATTATGAATCTCTTTGGTATTTTCACTTTGTATTTATTTATTGCTCACTTTGCGTGTTGTTCTCACTTAGTGTTTTAGATACTGATATGTTATCTGATATTGGAGTACATTATATTATATCGTCCATCCTTTGAATATTGTGATTTATTTTTATGTTTATGTGTATTACTGCTTTCTTTATGTAAATTTTAATTAAGTCTCTTGAATCCAGACTTAGTGTGTTTATATTAAATCTTTTATTTTAGTCATATGTGCTATAATTTATACCTTTAATTACTGCCTGTTACTCTGGAGATGATTGCAAGTCTTTCAATAAATAAATAATGGTTCCCTCCCTGCATCCCTCAATGTTTTACATCTTTCAGGTAGATGAATCGTTGTGGGGCAAAAAAAGATCAGATGTTTTCCCATGCAAATATGTTCTTATTTAAGATGAAAATGTGATTTTTAATTAGAAAATACCAGAAGTGAACTTAACCCTCCTTTTCCATATATTTTCTGCATTCCTTTAATTTTTCCTCCCTTTCATCGACATAAAATCTATTATTTTTAATGTAATTGCTTTTTTTCTTGTATAAAAATATTGGAAGAAAAAAATTTTTTACATATTATTTACATTTCAATTTTTTGGGGAAAAAAGAAGTTTAAACATAAATTTGGAAACTTTTGTCTTTAATTTATATATATATATATAGTCAAAAAATATTTTTATCATTCCATATTCAGAATAAAATAAATAGTTAACATAAATTTCAAGACAATTTATTTGTTTTAAAGAAGGATGCATTCTATATAAAGATTTGCATTTTTTTTCTACGAGGAAGAAAGCTTTTGACTCAGATTATTTAGAATCTGCGTTTCGTCCCGATCCTGTACCATGATCACTTTCCAAAATTTCATTTGACGAATTTCAACCATTTTTACTGTAAGCGTGGTAAATTTGAACCATTTTTACTGTAAGAAGGAATAACTGCGACAAAATATTTGCATATATGTTGCACATTATCCTAGCTATAACATTAAAGGAATCTGGAACGAGAGCACACTTAAGATTCAGTTTGACCCCAGCCCTCTGGTAAAAAAGGGGAGACACATTGTTTCATTGATATATGTTGTTCTTATCCTTCTAACTTCTCATGAAAGTATAGGAAACGCCACATGTGAAATCTTAAAAAATCCTAGAATTTCTGAACAATAGGGAAATGTAGGACCAAAGAGACCCCATGTGTGTGCTGACAGTTTATAGAATTAGGAAAAATCTGGGTGGAATTGTTCTTTTTCCTTCAAAAGCAAGGAATAGAAGACCACATGTGTGTTTGATTTTGTAAGAGACCTGTTCTCCTTTGCTCTTAAAAAGGACAATGCCCCTGTCTTTTCACCATTGCATGCTTCCTTTTACTGATAACAGTTAACAATAGTAAGGGTCGAAGGAGATCTCCCAAGAAGGTCCCTTTCAATAATGATGACGCGGTAAACCTAAACACATTGCTAAAATGTCCGAAGGGTCTATTTGAATAGCTTATCTTAGTTGTAATGGACACTATTTCGGATCATGAAGCACGGAGGGGATGCTTCGGTTTCATTCTTCTAGAATATCTAACACATACTGTAGTATTATCTGTCCTTGATCTTCGTGGGCTTTGCATTATTGGTGAAAAATTTATGTTAGCAACAAGAATAAAGACAAGATACTTTTTTTTTTGTATGTGCGCTTTGAATTATTCATTTCTATTTAGATGGAAGCCCACCAAGTCTGAAAACTCGTAACAAACGGTCTCACCCGTTTTCGCCTTCAATGAAAAATTCTGTGTTTCTGTCATTTCACAGTCATATACTACCCAACATTGATAAGTACCTGGAAAACCAAATTTAAAATGAAACTTTTTTTTTAAATATATATTTTTTCTTCGAAGAAAACTTTAAATACGAATCATACACTGATTACATATGAATTAAATGATTTCCCCAATGTTTTCTAAGCATTGTTAAGTGCCCAGTTTAATCATTTGTTGTTGTTACTAATGGCGCTTGTAATAGAAAAGCCTTCCCGCGGATACAGCAACAGATTTAAGCCGAAAGAAGTGTCTCTTGTTTTTGAAGCAGCGCCAACTAGGGCCAAGCTAAACCCTCGCCACATTTGCTTGCACAGCTCCTTTTTACAGGGGTGTACATTCACACATCTCACAGATAGCACACAGAATAACAACCATGACCGGACCCGGAATAGAACCCGGGACTGCCAGAACACGAGGAAAGCGCGCTACCTCTGTGCCAGAAAGCCGGCTCATTTTTTTTAAAATATCAAATCGAAAATGCGTTATTCTAATTTTTTTTTCTTTTTTCATTCGCTCTGTTGTTGACCATTAGGAATGTTAGGAATCGAACAATTGATATGTTCCCAGCTTTGAAAATATGATATAAATCTTGAATTGATTCCTCCCCCCCCCTTTTTTTAAAAACTCATGACTAAAAATATTCATCTGCTATACGCATGATTTTACTTGAAGTTCCTTTTAAATATTTATTTTTTTTAAATCATATTTACACATTTTTAAAAATTATGCAAAAGTCAATGATTCAAGTTCAAATATTACAGTAGACACTAAAAAAATTTTAAGAAGATTTGTCAAAACTGATCTTAAAAAATAGTTTTAGAGAAGCATTTAGTGCCAAACAAAAGGAACAGTAGAATGTTTTCTGGTTTTAGTTTTTCTTGAATATCTTTGAAACTTCCTCATTCTCACGCTACACAGTTATATTAAATTATAGAATACACAATTCCTTACATTTTCAAACTTTCATTTTCCTCAAATTTGAATATTTTTGCAAATATATGCTCTGAAAACTACGTTTTTTTCTGTCCAGTAATTTGTGACCCCCTAAATCATAAAATCCACTATGTTTCCAGCACGATAAAAAATGAAACCTTTCAAGAATGTGCTTTCGATTTTTAAAAAATGTAATAGCTGAAAAATCATTTGTTATTTTTTAAATTAGTTTTTTAGAGTTATATTTGTTATTATACAGTTTCGTCTTTATACACACACACATTCCTATTAAATCATTCAAAATCATATGCATCGTCTTTTTTTTTCTTCCGAAATTCTTTGACAACACTGGTGAACAACTCAATTGACGAATTAATGTAATCAAATTTTCCTATTAATTCCTTATTTCATTGCATTTGAGATAGAATAATGCGATTATTGGAGCTTTGATGATTACTCAGAATTACCAATTACTGTTTCAGAGAATAATTGGATGAATTCATTTTAATTAATGAATGAAGCAATTGATTAAAAGATATGGAAAATACATGTGTTTATTTGAAATCTTTGTATATACGAATACGAAATGACGTTCATTTTTATGAGCCGATCAGTTATGAATCACTAAAATTAATTAAGCCTTAAAATTTAAAAGAGTATCGTTGAGAAATTTTTGGCCTTGTCCAGTCAACCCTGCCAGTGAGCAGAGTATTCATGTGGAGAGTTGCAGCAAAATAGGCATCATGTTCTAAAGTTTACTCTTTCTTGGATTCTCATGAGGTTAGTGCTCGTTTCTAATCAGCGGTCTCAAGAGTTGCATTCGGATTGTAAATTTCCTGTTGGGATCTTCAAGTGTGAAATTTTCTGTTTTGTTTGGACAGCAGAAATCCCACGCTGCTAGACGGTACAGACGAAGGGTTTCCTGTCGAGGGTCAAATTCGTTTTTCCCACGCTTCGTTAGCCATACTTGTCTTCGAATTGGGGGACACAGTGGACAGTGGTTAAAAGGGTAGATTTAGTTGCAGATACTTCACACTTCTAATATTCTATGACTTTTGCATATGAGTTAATAACCTCTAAGACGCTAATTTAAGAATGATAACAATAAAAAAAGAAAATAGATATCAGGTTTCAAATTATCACTTGTTTTTAATTTTAGTAAGTATTGCTTAGGTTATGGAATTGTTTGGTCAACTCAATTGCTTACGATTTGAAAAAACATATTTGAAACTAATTCAGTACGTTCAACTTTTAGATTTGTTCAAAAGCAAACTTTTATTTACGATGGAAGAATTTAAAATAGAATTGTTTTATTTTTTATCTATTTTTAATAGCACATTCAAGTGTTATGACAAATTAATTAAAAATAAGATTGGCTTGGGTAAATGGTAACAGTGGTACATTTTGGTAAAGCATTGCTTTAGTTAGGGAATTGCTTGGTCAACTCAGTTTTGCTTCCAATTTGAAAAAAAAAACATATTTGAAACTAATTCAGTACGTTTAACTTTTAGAGTTGTTAAAAGGATGTTTTATTTATGATCGAAGAATTTAAACTAGAAGTGTTTTATTTTTTATTATATAGATTTTTAACAGCACCCTCAAATGTTAGGTCAAATTAATTCAAAATAAAATTGATGTGGTGCAAATGATAACATTGGTACATTTTGGTAATCATTTCTTTAGTTAGGAAATTGCTTGATCAGCTCAGTTTTGCTTCCGATTTGAAAAAAAAACATGTTTGAAACTAATTCAGTACGTTTAACTTTTAGAGTTGTTAAAAAAATGTTTTATTTACGATCGAAGAATTTAAACTAGAAGTGTTTTATTTTTTTCTATCTTTTTTTTTAACAGCACCTTCAAATGCTAGGTCAAATTAAGTCAAAATACGATTGAAATGATGCAAATGGTAACATTGGTTCATTTTAGTAAACATTGCTTCAGTTATGGAATTGCTTGGCCTGCTCAGTTTTGCTTCTGATTTGAACAAGCAAATATGTGACTTGTGTGATTTATTTTCGCAGACATACAGATAAAAAGTTTCTTGGTTAAATGTTCCGTTTGAAACATGATACAAAGCAAATATTCTAATCACTAAAAGATGTGTTTGTCTACATAGGCTGTTATCTCGTTAATAATATTCTCAGATATGATTGTCACTAGATACAACAAATTGATTCTCAGATATAATTGTTAAAGATGCAACAGAAAATATGATGCCCGTTATCAGTGGCGTATTTAAGAAACAATAATAAGCAGGGCTTGACTAAGACACGAGCATACGGAACGGTTGGCCCCAAATAGAATAAATTTTCTTTCACATTTCCTTCCTTGATGAACTTTTTTTTTACATTGATTTTAAAAGATAAAAATTGACGGAGGAGACCTCAAAAATGTTTTTGACTCCGGCCTAAATTAGGCTAAATCGGGCCCTGATAATAAGAATGTATTATTTGAAATCCCTTTTGGAAGTTAAAATATATTAACATTAAAAGACTTGTTTCTTTACAAAGGCATTGTCTCTATTCATATTGAATAGGAACATTGGACGCAAAAATAATTACTTAAAATCACTTTGAAATAAATAGTTATCTCTATCGGAAAGAAATCAGATGTGACCCTGGCTTTAAAAAAACAAATAAAAAGTTGAACTTTCATAAAATAACGAATTCAGTTAAGTATAAACATCGAAAAATAAAACAAATGTAATTAAATGAATAAAAAAATTCATACAAAAAATTAATCAACCCACAAGAAAGATAAAATTTGATCGCGAAAGTGGCGAAATCTGGAATTTAAGCCATATGTAAATTAAAAGTAACGCGGAAAGGAAATATTAGTAGACCTGAGCTTATTTACCTTTGCTACAATCCAGTTTAAAAAAATGCAAATAAAATGTGATTCCATTACTACATAAATTCCAGGAATATTCGTATTAAAATTGTTCATTAAATTCGGATTAATACAGGTGATAATACTCTGAATGGAAAAAAAGTCATTGCTTGAATACGAAATAGAAAAGTACCGAGTAGAATAAAGGAAGAAGAGGGAGTGGATATCATATGTGAGTCCATAAACACTTCAATATAGCACGTATTCACACATACACACACATAAAAAAAGAAGTTAGCTGGACTCCAAAAATGCGTTACTATCTTTCCCGACAGACAATGAAATAAAGAGATTTATGAGTAAAAATTCAAAGAAAGATCACACAAAAAATATTCTTTGTAAATAATTTTGAAAATTCACCTCACTGTGAACACATGTGCATAATTATTGATTCACCATACACTCGGTGACCTTGAAAACAACGTTGCTGCCTTGTATAGAGAGGGAATAAATAAGACAAACTATAACATTTATCTGTCCTATTATTCGTTGAGTCTATTGTGGTATAGATACTCGAAGGCGTAGCATCCATATGCTTCTTTTCAGAACAAGGAATGCGGGGTATCTGCGTACAGTACCTGATGTGTTCAAATGTTCATTGCTTTTGTATCCATTGTGGTGAGAATTTTTAAGGGTGTAGTTTCTACATTCCCGCTTTCTGACAAGAGCAAGGATTGTAGGCTAAATGCGTACAATCCCAGATGTGGAAAATCACTGATAGCGTTTCAACGAAAGTTACAATAGTTTAAAAATGATCTACTAATGAGAGTTCTGGTGAAATTTTACAAGCTCTTGATATGCAAGAATTTGGTCGTTGTGAATAATTTCTACACGATACATTTTATTAAAGATAAATTTTTTCCCCAATGAATTTCCATAAAAATGTGTGAAAAAAAAAAGAAAAAGAAAATTCGTGGAAAGGGTATTTGGGTTACCAGCGGGTGACCGAACTCGGCTCGGAGAAAACAAGTATCGAAGCTAACTCGAATATCGAGCTAACTTCGATATATTCGAGTTAGCTTCGATATATATCGAAGCTAACTCGAATATTCTGATGAATGTTGAAAGGTCGGAAATGTGGGGCGATTTTCCACTTGGCAACCATTCCTCGTATTATAGTATAAGATAAAATTAAAACTTAAGCTCCAAGCATGCGTTACGAGTAAAAGGGAAAAAAATTATCTTATTAATATGTTGCCATCAGATTGACAAAAACTCAAATTTAAAAAAATAAGTTATTATTGCGCATTAAACATATAAAAATGCAATTTTCATCACATGTCTGCATGAAATGAAAAAAAAAAAAACATATATGAATATTGATATAGATGGCACATTGGCTATAGATGGCAGCACGTTACCACTTGAAAATTTAAGTAGCCATTATGGCGAACTAATAAAGTTTGAAAATATCCTATCTGTAACTCCGAACTGCTCAACCGTAGCGCTTCAAAATCGGCACCAATCGATTCCTCGTGGCCAAAACCCCCAGACCCCCAAGTTTACAGGAGTTTATTAATTCTGGGTCGATTTTCGACTTGACAACCATTCCTCGTATTATAGTATAAAATAAGATGTTAGCGCAATTTCTGTTAGATTTTAATTAACTAATGGCGCTTGCCATGCACAAGCCCACTGATGCATCGGCGGATTTAAGTCGAAATATGCGTCTCCTGTTTTGAAATAGCTCCAATTATGGCCAAGAGTACGACTTTAGCTACACGCTCGCTCATCACATTCACCAGTACAATCCCTTTTTACAGGGGGGGAGGGCACATTCACACGCCTCACAGATAGAACACAGAAGAACAACCATGCCCTCACTGGGAATTGAACCCGGGACTCCAAGATCACGAGGAAGACGCGCTACCTCTTTGTCAGGTCGTCATATGTTTTTGGTAATAATCACGGATTATTGCAAATCTATATCCATCAATTGCCTCTTCCTTTTGTTCTTAAACTACAGAGGAATGGTTTGATATTAATGACGTACGCAAATGCTTCTGTTTTCTGGATTCTCAACATCGTTTCGGTGACACCGAGCCAGGCAGCAAAAGTTTGGGGTCTTATATATTAAACAAAATTGTCTTATGCTGATGTATATCTGTTGTTTCAGTGTAAGTGCTCATATTTTTTAGGTCAATAACAAGTCATTGTCAATATTAATTTATTATTTTCCAATACTACACCTTTTTTGCATAAATAGATTTTTACTCCTAAAAGGCTTCATTAATTAATATCCTTTTTTTTTCATTTTTCTTTAAGGTTTTTTTTGTTTATTTTTGTTAATAAAACAATATTTAACTTATTTAACAAAGTATATTTTATCGGCAAATGAAATAAGAATAATTGTTAAACTGTTTCTCATTATGAATTAAAAATATATGTTTCAACACGGTACGAAATAAAGACACAATATATATATATATATTGTATTTATACAATCATTGTTGTGGAGGTGGCTACACTCAGGGACCAATTTAGTCTAACTGGTGCCAAGGGAGCTAAATCTTCTTTATGGTAAACTCTGTCTTTTTTTTTATAAGCAATTAGTTTAATGTCCGTTTAAAATTAGATGGTAACCACCAAAAAACACTCACTCTGTCATGGAATCCGGAGAATCCTGGCTGTAGCTCACCGGCGGGAAATTAAGTTGATCCTAATCGCAATCACCGGACACGGTACAATCTCTCCAGCAGGAATTATGCTCCTGTAGTATAAGAAGATAAATAGCATACTAGATATAATGTGATTTTTTTTACTCTTCTTATCATCATTAATTTAGAAAGAGCAAATCACGTCAAATTTGTTAAAAAGGACAATATCCCCACATGATTGTTGGGGAGGTGACAACAAAAGTAAAGAATTTCCCTGTAAGGGAGGTGGAAATCAACTACCATACCCGATATTTCTCATTCTCACTTTTGATTTCCCGGTCGGTGTGAATGAAATGGCAAACCGAATCACCCGAAAGACGCTTCAAATTTCTGTTATTATCTACATTAATTTTCTCAATCATTCTTTTTTATTTCTATACATTTTTGGAAGGAAATCATTTCTAATGTTATGTCCTATTTATTTTCTAAAACTATCCCTTATTTTATGCTAATAATCGGTTTTTACTTCTTGTGACAATTTTGACTGGTTCGAATTTAACACTCAGCTTGGAACCGTATACTATTTATTTATATCCAAATGCAGTAAATTGTTATTAAATGTTTTATTGATTATGCTCGGTTATATAATTGAATAAGCTACAGTATTAGCGGTTGCATAGCCAGAGCAGAAGTGGACACGTTAATCATCTACAACTAAACATTTTTTTCTCTCTCCTTTTCTCAGTAGATGTTTGATCCTTATAAAGTGTGTATGTCGCTTTAAATAGTCGAAAAAAAAATCAGTAATGGAACCCAGAGCCCTTTCAACAAATTTACTCTCTACAAAAAAAATATGTTTAGTTGTAGATTATTAACCACACCAGTTACAACGAAACAATACATTAGGAATGAGTTGGATATATGAAAAAGAAAAAACGCATTGTGGCGACCTCAGTTAAATGACAATTAGAAAACTCTAACGAACAAAATTTCCCACGAGATAAGAAACATAATGTTAACTGAGGAATTTATTGACAGCAAAAGAATGTATACACCTGGTCACGCAGATGAATTACAACTTCCGAGCTAAGTAAAATGTGTCCGTGTGGCATCTACAAAGGCCCAGACCTCAATACACTGAACTCTGGAGTGAAGTGAATTATGGACAAAATGGATTAGAGATAAAAAGAAATGGACATGTGTTTGGTATGAACCGGAGGAAAGAAACATGTGTGTCCTTTCCAATAGATAAAAGGTGCCCGTCGTTCAAAACGACAAAAGGGGTTCCGGACACAAAAGACCATTCTTTCATCTAGTGGCCGCATTAAGGAGGTGGTCTTCAACTATCTATGGTTTGCTAATCGATGCTTTCCCCTCTCATTTAATCGGGAAAATATCTTAGGTTTCAATTCTTTGGAGAGAGTTTTGAGTTGTATCGTAGGTAGCCTAGCCCTGTATTTAGACAGCCTTGTCTCCTAGGCTGATCTTCCAGTCAGTTTCCTCGAATTCATTCATTTGTGATTGGTTCAAACCCAGAAGGTTAATTGAAATAGCGTATAAGCCTTGCACGTCGGGCTGGATCTTGCAGTTCACGAAGGACTCCGTTTTATCTCTTCATATCAAGGATAACCAAAACGAGTGCGTTGTAGCCACTGTCCGCTGGCCCCTAAAGGGAGAAAAAATGGGTTGGGGGCCCCATTGCCCCCAAGGCGGATAGTGGCTACAGCAGAGGAGAGCTGAGTGGGCAGAGTGGACATTTTCACGCCTATTGTGTTGTTTCTCTAATCTATTGTGTAGTTTAGAGCTTTGTACTTGTTGTAGATTAGCCTATACTTTTGAGAGAGAAAGCCTTTCTCAGTAGATGTTTGATTTTTATGAAATGTGTATGATGTTTTATATCTTTGAAAAAATCTGCGATGGGACCAATAACCATTCCAACAAAATTATTTTCTATAAAAAAAAGGAAAAGAACGTTTAGTTGTAGATGATTACCTACACCTTTTACTACGAAAAATTAGGAAGGGGTTGGATATGTGTAAAAGAAAAAATAACTCGTTGAGAAGAAAAGGTATCTCTGAAATTCGTACAAACCCTTCATTATACTGTTACTTACTATTAATTTTTAAATATTTCACTGAAGGTTTTTTATTTCCATCACATTTCGCTATGTTTAAAATTTATTCACATCATAATATCTTAATATAAATAAGTAAATTTAATTCGCAAAAATATATTTAACCTTGTAATTCTATAATGAAGTGCGAAAAGTGAAAACTTCGATAAAAAAAAAGTTATTACTAGTGAAAGAGATTTGCAATTGAAAATACTTTTAAAAACTATATTTGTGATTTTTAAAAGTATTTAATTATCTGCACCCTTTATATGTTCTAAGATGGTGAAAAAATATGTCCGCTCTAACCACAATGAGTTTCCGAATATCTCCTTTGACTACGAAATCTTATGTGTCTGCTATAGCCATGTCAGCTGTATCCACACCACCGTATCAGCATCGATAAGACCCACTCATAAGACAGCATCAATAAGTAGGTGCCACTCATTACTCATATCATTATTTAACGAATGATATACATTAATTTAATCATAACAGCATAAAAAAATGTAATTCAACCACGGCCGTTTATTTCATCTTATATGAAGTATATAAAAAATACTATAATAGTCAAACAATCAATCTATAGGAGTATGTAAGAAAGTATATATGAAACAGTATGATCGTTTGTTAGTCAAAATCTTGAATTAAGATCTCTATGATTCAAGTCTCCCTAATTTTTTTTTTTACTTTAAGTCTACCCATCTCTCCAATAAAGCACGAATACTCGAAAATATTTGTACCTGGAGGGCTGAAAATTGGGGATTGAAATAGCGACCAAATTTGTAGATTTCTGATCAATTTTGAACGAAATCCATTCTGAATATTTCTACCTGTCTGATAGAATAGGAGCGCACTCGATTAATGCAATATGCAAAGAGGTAGGTAAATAATAATTTGGTGTGCAGATTTAGTGTTTTAATTATATTTATCACATTTTGAATCAAAAAGTGTCAAAAGATTGTCTGTCTGTGGATTTATACTTTCACTGGCATTAAACATAACAAGTCATGTCAAAAAAATGTCCGAAATACATATTTTTTCGATATACTCTTTAAAAAAGGTATACAAATAATGGTAGCTGAGTGATCTATAATTATAAGTATCGTCCATTAATCTATCTATCATTCAATCTAATGTCACTATCATGCAGGGCCCGACTTAGTCTAGTTGGGGCCCGGGGCAAAAACTTTTTCGGGGCCTCCTCAGCTTTACTCTTTTAGTAATGAATAACATTTATTAAAAAAGGAAATGTGAAACAAAATTTCTATTCAATTTAGTCTGCCCCTTTATCTGGGGCCCGGGGTAACTGTCCCGTATGCCCCTGCATTATTTAGACCCTGCTATCATGAAAATTATTCACAGCCTTTCCAATGTCTCAGATTTTATGCAGTGGAAGATAAAATAAAACATTCGCTATAGAATATGAAAGAAAATTTCTGGGTGAACATATCTGCAGGCTGGACATACATATTTGTATTTCGGTCATCTTTTTTCTTTTAAATTCGTTGTGATTTCTATACTTCCTTATAGTAGTTTTTAGCGACCAGTTTCGGAATTCCGGCTGCGTTTAATTTTTCAAATTTGTTATGAATAACTGTATGTTGTGACACCATTAATAAATAAATTTTAAGAATTGAAATGCAATGAACTTTACAGTTGTATTATATTCTTTCCTTAGTTTATTGAATGCATCAACCTTCCTTATTAGCTTCAATCCTGATCCTATTAAAATACGTCTGCTTAGATAATCTTTTCTCTAATTACACATTGTTTTTCGGGACTTCATTAGTTTCGATTTCTTGCTGCTCATGTAGTTTGCTTAATCCATAAACAAGATCTTCATAGACTTTTAGAATTTTAAGAAAATTATGCAATGACCTATTTGATAAAGCAATGGAAAATATTTATGTTTCATTGTAACAAAGAAATATATATTGGCAGCTATGGAGATAAATATATTTAAAAATTATTGAAATTCCGTAAAAATTACATGGCAGCTAAATCAGTATCATTAGAAAGACAAAATTTTGAATAATGTTAAGTTTATATAATCTCACGGAAAAATTCTAAATTCTATCAGAATTTTATAAAATATATCTATCTATCAGAATTTTATAAAATGCTTCCTAATCATATTATATAATTTTATCTACTAAATTTCTAAACAAAATTTCAAAAAAATAAAATGGCTCCTAGATTTATCTTCTTATTCTTCAGAGTATTTTTGTCGCAAATTTGGTTATCTCCAGGTAAAACGAACTGACTAGTATAGACATTTTAAAAATAGGCCCGCATACATATAAATTTTTCTTTATTGTTAGTGAAGATTTTGGATCAGCGCACTACATATTTCATAAACGATTTCTTCTCATTCTCTTTTGCAGCAGAAAAGAAGTTGTCATTGAAAAAATAAAGTCTAATCGGAATCTGGGCGGCGAACTCAATCAAACTTTCATAACTTACCTCAATCGAATCTGCTTTTCTCAATGAAAGAATATAATACTTTTTTTATTATTTATTTAAAAAATAAATGACAAGAATCTAGATCTAGTCTGATCTCAAAGTATCAGAGTAATTGAAATTTGACTGTACTTGCTATGAAACAGAAAAAATAAGAGTGGAAAAATCGATTTGACTTCTTAGAAGGATAAAGCA
>JAOUZG010034014.1:0-13118 GCA_026289955.1 Argiope argentata | reverse complement strand
AAATTGCTTATTTTTAATGCCTACTTGCGTCCAGTACTCACCTACGCGTGCCCTGCTTGGGGTTTCGCGGCCAAAACCAACTTAAAAATAATCGAAACACTATACAATATTGTAATGCGTAAAATTGTAAATGCTAAATGGTACATGAGTAACACGGATATCAGGAGGGCCATCAAGTTCCCATCTCTTAAAGAAATTATCAAAAAACTGGCCACAAATTTCTTTAATAACCTAGATAAAAATATTAGCAAAAATGAAGCACTAGATGAAATTGAAAAATACATCCCCAATATTAAAATTAAAAGACCAAAAAATGCCCTACTACTATAAAATCACAACTATTCAATAGCTAAATAAAAAATAAATTCCTCCACCCAACTAGTACCTGTGTTACTCGAGCGAAAAAACAAAAATTTCCACCATATAATCTGTTAAAGAACCCTTTCCTCACTCAAAAACCAGAACAGCTGATCAATCAACCCTTTAGCTACTAATTTACTGTAACCGCGACCTAGTTTCAACCCTTTCACTACTAAACGAAAAAAAACGTTCCAAAAACGACTCAAAATAAGAAATCCCCCGGGTGTCACACCTCAGCCAATAGGAAGACACACAGCATGATCAGACAGTCACGCTAACTGCAGTCCCTCAGTTTTGCTCTCACTGTAACGCTGCTTCTCTAAGCCTGCTGATTACAGCTCTGATAAGTCATCTGCATTAAATGCTATAGATGACTACAGTTCATGGCACTTACATCTCGCCATGTCTTTAATAGAAGTACCAGGAATAGAGGTAGCCCATCTCGGGCGGGTACTCTATTAATCCGTCAAAATCCTCACTTCCAGACCGTGGGAAGGGATGGCTGCGACTGACAGCGCTAAGAGGCCATGCCTCGATCCAATAGCAGTTGATACGAACGAAGATGTTACACCACCCTGCCACTATTACCATAAACTACAAAAAAGTTACTTGATGTGTAACGAACGAATAGAGGTTCTAAAAGTAGTGCAGCAAGAATCGATCCACAAAGCCAATGAGGACGATGACTACAATGAGGAGGCACTAGTATCTGATCAGATATTAGCCGGACAAATGCAAAGACTGGCCCATATACAAGGTGAGATGAATCTTGCTATTCGGTGTACAAATGCAGAAACGTGTAGCCTAGCCAGGAGCCTTAATAGTAATGATGCTAACATAAAAGCTAATGAGGACTTTCAATTAGTCCATAAGAAAAAAGCGGCTAGACCCGTGACTAAAAATAATCAAACTGAACAAATTGAGATAAACAATAGATTCCAACAGCTTCCCCCAGGAAGATGTTGTAGTTAATTCTAGCATTGAGGAAACAAACAATAAAAGCAAAATCCCTCCACTGATGCTTAAGTCCACTAATGACTACCACAAAATCCTAAAAGAAATTCATGACAATTTTGGAATTATTAATAACAAACTCGGGAATGGATACATTAAAATTTTCCCCACTAGTAATGATATGTACAAAGCCATTAGCGAATTTTGCAAAAGTAAAAACTATGATAATTACGTAATTTGACCTAAAGAGTCCAGGCCAGTCAAAGTTGTCATCCGGGGTTTCCCATTAAAAATATTCACAGAATGCATCGAACAAAGTTTAGTAGAGCAAGGATTCTCTGTTCAAAAAGTAATCCAGATGACACAAATTAAATCGAGAAATCCCCTACCCCTCTACCTCGTAGAACTAAACCGAACAGAAAACATAAAAAAGAAATCTACCAAGTCAGCCATATTAATTATCTCAATGTCGAAATAGAAGAATACAAGGGGAGAAATTCGGTCACCCAGTGCTTTAGATTCAATTATTTTGGGCATCGCTCTGAAAATTGCAATATAACTCCCAGATGCCTTAAATGTCGTGGTGAGCATCTAACCAAAGACTGCAACATTAAAAATAAAATAGATGAACCCACTTGCCTAAATTGCAATCAGACAGGCCACACAGCAGCTTACAGGGGGTACCCCAAATTCCCCAAAGTCAATAAAACCGCACAAAATAGAGCCCCTCCACAGAAGTCTTTTTCTGCTAATCAAAGCAAAATCAAAACAGGAGTTTCCTACGCACAGTTACTAACCCCACCCAACTCTCGGCAGATGGAGCCACATTACGGGGCCCCAAATGTAAACAAAGGAGCCAGCGCCTCTACCGTCACAGATAGAGGTCGGAGGGATAGACCTTACTGAAATTATAAATATATTTAATCAAATTGAAAAATTCCTTGAAGAATTCCCTAAGATAGTCAATATATTCAAACAAATGTCACAAGTCAATAATATACCCGATAAAATGGGTGTTTTAATCAATGAACTCGCTCGCAATGATACCACCTCTAAAGATTAATTTTCAGAGCCAATAACTTAAAAATCGTCTATTGGAACGCAAATGGGATTAGGCAAAAAATCCACGAGCTCAGAATCTTTGTAAATAAGCATAAGCCCCACGCAATTCTTATCCAAGAAACTCACCTGAGACCGGGAAAAAAGGTTTACCTCGCAAACTACGAAGGGTATTATAACTACAGAACCAACCAAGACCCTGCCCATGCCAGCGGTGGCACGATGATCCTTATCAATAAATCCTTCCCACACTATCAGATAACCCCCCGCACTACATTATCTTGAAGAAACTATTGTCGCGATAACCCCCCAAAACATGGACCCCGTCACATTAACTTCAATTTACATCCCACCTAACTCTGATCCTCATATGTTTACTTTCGATCTAGAAACCTTAATACAAATCAGCCCGAACCAGATCATGTGCGGAGATTACAATGTCAAACACACCGCCTGGAACAATAATTTTAGCTGCACCAGAGGTAAAACATTACACAGATTTGTCAATAACGCTGGACTGGAAATTTTAGCACCTTCAGACCCCACCAGATTCGGAACCTTTAGTCAAACTACCATAGACCTTGCAATTGTCAAGGATTTTTTATTTCCCTACGAAATTAACTCCATCCCTGAAATGAGCTCTGACCACAATCCGGTCGCTCTTAATTTTAATTTTAAATATACTTTGGCTAATGACAATAATAATATTAAAACAAACTGGAAAGCTTTCAAATATGAACTTAGTAACAAATTTCTTAACTACTTTAATATCGACAGCCCTGAAAAAATTGAAAAGCTCGCGGAGCAAATTGAGCAAGAAATTATCACAACGAAAAACCGTAACTCCTGCCCCGTTGCTTCAAATAAAATCTACATTGACCCGGCACTTAAAAACTTAAATTCAGAAAGAAACCATGCCAGAAAAACGTATCAAAAATATAGAACCCCCGAACTGAAAAAGATACTGAATAGACTTAACCATAGAATTAAAAGACTCTCGCTAGAACTCGATAACAAAAAGTTTACTATGAAGCTAGCAAACATCCACCCTGAAAATCAATACGTCTGGGACTTTGTGAGACCATTCAAGAAGAAAAAACTAAATATTCCGACCCTTAATTGTCCGGCTGGAATTGCACAATCCGACCTCGAAAACGCAAATTTCTTAGCAAATAGCTTAGAGAGCAAATTTAAACTCAATCCAATTAGTCACGCAGAAACCGAATTCGAGGTTGAGAACGCGGTAAATTACTTTCACCACCAACAGAGGGAGGCACAGGTAAATGACCAGAGTTCACGACAGATGGAGCCACATTACGGCCCTTCTACCAACGTAAACATTGAAACTGTGCATCCCTCTGAAATCATAGACTACATCAAAAAACTGAAAAACCACAAAGCACCCGGGCATGATAACATCACGAACAATTTAATTAAAAACCTTCCACTTAAAATTATGTTTTTTCACCCTTTTAGTGCAAAAAATCTTGGAAGTTGGTTACTTCCCAGCACGTTGCAAGACAGCCACTGTTATTCCCATCTATAAGCCAGGTAAGGATCCCACCAGCTATAGACCCATTTCGCTACTTTCCTCACTTAGCAAAATTGCTGAAAGTGCTATTTTAAAAAGATTCAATGATCATCTAGTAAAAAACAACATTCCTTGTCCAGAACAATTTGGCTTTAGACCAAGCCTATCCACGTTGCATCAACTCATAAGAGCAACAGAATACATTACCGCGGGATTTCAGAATGAAGAAAAAACCGGAGCTGTCTTCTTAGATATCCAGAAAGCCTTCGGTCGGGTATGGATTAATGGTTTAATTTACAAGTTAATCAAAAACCACACGCCAGGATATCTTATAAAAACCATTGAGTCATATCTTCAAGATCGAAGCTTCCATGTCAGGGTGAAAAACGAACTCTCAGAAATCAAACAAATACTAGTAGGAGTACCCCAAGGGTCTAAATTGGGACCAATACTCTTCTCATGCTACATCAACGACATACCAAAACAATTTAACACAATGCTGTGTTTATACGCCAACGACACCGCAATTCTGGCCAGAAATCATAACGCAAACTTCATCCAAATAGCACTCAACAGACATCTGAATCTCCAAACAATTTAACACCATGATGTTTTTATACGCAGACGACACAGCAATACTAGCAAAAAATAAAAACAAAATTACATATCAATAGCTCTGAATCGTCATATCAAATCTCTTGAGGACTGGTCCACAAATGGAAAATTGAAATTAATGCATTTAAAACAGAAGCCATGTTCTTCTCTAAATTTTATTGTAAAACTAAATCCCTGCCTTAAAATTAAAAATCAATCAATTCCATGGTCTAAGGAATGTAAATACTTAGGTGTCGTATTAGACAGTAGATTAAGCTGGAAACCCCATCTCATTTATACTGCAAATAAGTTTCGAGACCTAAATCGTAAATTCTTTCCCTTACTCTCTCGAGACTCAAAATTGACCAGGCAAAATAAAATACTTATTTACACTGCTTACTTGCGACCAGTACTTACATATGCATGCCCTGTGTGGGGATACGCTGCCAAACATAACATTAAATTTATAGCTAGACAACAAAACAATTTCTTCAGAAAAATCTATAAAGTTAAATGGTATATGCCCAATACGAAAATGTATAAAGAAATAGACTACCCCCTTTGATAAATTCATTAAAAAACTTGCCACAAATTTTTGCAAAGATATGGATAATAATAAAAATGAAGCAATAGTTAACATTCCTAAATATATTCCTAATCCTAAAATTCACCGTCCGCGTAATATCTTACTTTAAAATTATCATAATCTCTGCCAACCCTTTTTGTAAACCTTAATTCTGCTCTTTAAAAACTTTATTAATGCTCAATAGTTTAATTGTAAATAAATCTAGAAACTTTCGTACTCATGGTAGCATACCCCCGCGCCCCTCACCCTAAACCGAACAATCAGAAAGAGTCCTGACACACGCCACCTCACCCACCCCTCAGCTGAAGTAACAACTACTTAAGACGAAGCAGAAGGCCACGGCAATCCATAGAACGCCATGTGCTCGACAACTTGCCATTACCGGGGTAAAGCCCCTGCAGGGGCTAGGTACCCCTGCAAAACATCCTGTTCCATCTACTCACATTTTTTCATTCGCGCAGGGGATTTGCTAGGGAGCAGACGTGTTTTTTGTCTCTCTCAATTTTGATTTCTTGCGATTGTTAAATGGAGGAGAGCCGACCCGGTTCCTCGGAACAAGCCGGCATGAATGATAAGGGAGCAAAAAGACAGTGCGTAGATTTTGACAACACTAGCATGGAAATTGAAAAACCAATACTGGACACGTGCGAAAATTGTCACAGTTTTAAGCTTAGATGCACTCATCAACTCCTTAGATAGGCAATTTTCAATGCTATTAAATGAAAGTGAATTACTAAACGGAGCCGATGATGAACCGAATCAGACACTTATTCGGACCAAGCAAAGAATAGACCAGTTTGAAGGTGAGAGAAATTCTTTACTATGCTTGAGTCCACCCAACTGCTTCTACCATAGAGACAGTACTGATATGAGAGGGAAACTCCAAGAGGAATACCTCATTAATGTTAATGACATGGAAAATTTAAGAAGTCCCCCCAGAAGAAAAATTGCTAGCCTGCGATACATTAAAGATAAGGACAATTTTAATTTAGAGATTAACAATAAATTCGCAGCTCTAAGTTGTGATGACAACGAAGACAAAAACGGAAGTAATGACAAAAATGAGAAAGTTCCTCCAATAATTTTGAAATATGTAAAGGATTTCAATAAAGCGCTAGAAAAAATCTACCAAAAATTTGGCCCCACAAATAACATACTAGGAACCGGTTTCATCAAAATTTTTCCCAAAACCATCGAGATGCACAAAGGCGTCCAAGATCTCTGTAGAGAACTAAATTTAGAATTCTATATCATCAAGCCTAAAAATCAAAGACCAGTTAAAGTTGTGTTCAAAGGCCTTCCCATAGATTACATTCATGAAAACTGGGGAGAAAACTTAAAGAAAAAGGGTTTGACGTCACCAAAACGGCTAGACTAACACAACTAAAAACAAGAAATCCACTCCCATACATATTAGTAGAACTAAGAAGGGCAGAAAAAGTTAATCAAATTTACGGAATTGAAGCAATAGACTTCTTAAAAGTCACTGTGGAACCATTTAAAGGGCGCAACATGGACTAGCAGTGTTTTAATTGTAACCATTTCGGGCATAGATCAGAGAACTGTAACATGAAACCAAGGTGTCTCAAATGCAAAGAAGCACACCAAACACGTGACTGCCCCATTAAATTTCCAAAGTGTATTTATTAATAGTGAGCAGGAAGGGCACACAGCTGCATATCGTGGCTGTCCGCAGTTCCCCAAGAATCAAAACAACAATATGAGAACAAATAGCTTCAAACCCAACTACACAAGAAATAATACTTCATTCGCTCAGGCATTGACTGGTAAACAGACCCAACAAGCTGAGCAAACCATGCATAATAGTAGCAACAACACCCAAATTAATACACCTTAAAATTTAAGCAATGATCAGACGACGGGGGATATGGCTGATATTCTCTCTGCTATGATGGAAATTAAAAAATTATTCCAAATCATACTCAATCTAATAGAAATAACCAGACAAATGAAAAACGAAACCAACCCACTGAACAAACTTATGCTTTTCATGAACGGTATATTACAAGAAAATTCTAATATTCCCTAATTCACTGCGAGATCACTTAACTTAGTCTACTGGAACGCAAATGGGATCAAACTTAGAATCAATGAGTTACGTCACTTTATCAATAAGCATAACCCAGATGCAATTTTAATACAAGAAACTCACCTGAGACCTAATGAAAAAATTTATTTTGCCAATTATTTATTATATTACAGTTACAGAAATAATGAAGATGTAACGCAAGCAAGTGGAGGAACAGCGATAGCTATTAAATCGTCAATCCCACACTTCCATCTCACCCCCCGACACTTAATTATACCGAAGCTATTGTAATTGTAATTACTCCTAAAAACTCTGATAAGATCACCCTAACATCAATTTACATTCCCCCATCGTAGGATGAATTATTGTTCACCTTCGACCTCGAAAATTTACTGCAGTGCAGCTCAAATCAAATCATTTGCGGAGATTTTAACGCTCATCACACATCCTGGAATTGCAAATCAATAAATAGAAGAGGAGCCACTCTGAAAAAATTCGCAGTTCAAATAGGAATGGAAATATTAGCCCCCGAAGAACACACTAGAATTGGTATAAACACGGCCTCCACAATTGATTTAGCAATAGTGAAAGATTTTTTACACCCATACAATATAACCTCGTTATCTGAACTAAGCTCAGATCATAACCCTGTTAAACTAGAATTCTTCTTTAAATACCACCTCCCTGACTCAAATAAATTTAAAACCAAATGGATTGACTTCAAAAATGAATTAAATAAAATGAATTTTGATATTTATAAATTAGACTCGCCTGAAAAAATAGATAAATTCATTGAAAGTCTGGAAAATAACATCAACAGAGCGAAAATAAATAACAATCTGTAAAATTAAGAAAAATTACATACAACCGGAACTAAAGGAACTTATTCATGAGAGAAATAGAGTCAGAAAATTGTTTCAGAAAAGTAGAGACCCTAAAACTAGAACCTTACTAAATAAACTGAACAAAAATATTCACAAAATGGATGCAGAATTGGAGTCCAATGACCTTGCAAATAAAATCACCAAAATTAACATTGAGGACGGAAATATTTGGGATTTCGTTCGCCCCTTCAAAAAGAAAAAGATCCCATCACTAATTGGTAAAACTAGTATTGCTGAAACCGACAAAGAAACCGCAAACTGCCTGGCTGACAGCCTGGAGACACAATTCACACTAAATAATATCAAAAATAAAGAAATTGAGAACACTGTTATGCACACACTCACAAATTTCCACACCACACCAACACCCAGGTGTAATAACGAACTGCTACCCACTCCAGAGGAAATTAAACTTAAAATAAAGCAGCTCAAAAATGGAAAAGCACCTGGCAAAGATAATATTAACAATAAAATGGTCAAAAATCTCCCCGACAAAATTATTATATTGCTTACATATCTAATACAAAACATTCTGAAAATTGGACATTTCCCCACAATTTGGAAAACTGCCACTGTGGTTCCCATTCTAAAACCAGGTCAAGACCCCACTAGCCCTAGTAGCTATCGTCCAATTTCGCTTCTCCCTACACTTAGTAAAATCACAGAGAGTATTATCCTTGAAAAACTTAACGACTATTTAAAAGAAATGAACATCCTGTGCCCAGAGCAATTTGGCTTCAGACCAAATCTGTCAACCACACACCAACTCGTAAGAACAGTAGAATATATCAACGAAGGATTTTTAAATAAACAAAAAACTGGTGCTGTGTTTCTAGACATACAAGAAGCATTTGACACAGTTTGGCAGGATGGTCTTATACACAAATTAATTAACTATAAAATCACACCATATCTCATTAAAATTATTATATCCTATCTTGAAAACAGAAAATTAACCGTTCGAGTAAACCAAGAATTCTCGGAAACTAAAAACATCAAAGCAGGTGTACCTCAAGGGTCAAAATTGGGACCTGTAATTTTCACTTTACATCAACGACATACCAACACAATTCAACACCGAACTTTGCTTATATGCTGATGACACAGCAAAATTGGCTAAAAATAAAAATCCGAAATATATGCAAATTGCTCTAAACCGTCATCTGAGCAAGGTTACTGAATGGATGAAACTATGGAAGATTGAAATAAACCCATCCAAAACTGAAGCTGTCTATTTTCATAAGAGAAATAAATGTAAAATCCCTAAATTCAAGACAAATAACCAGGAAATAAATTGGTCTCAGGAGAGCAAATACCTAGGTGTTACATTCGAAAGTAAATTAACATTCAAACCCCATTTAATTAATCTCAAAAATAAATACCGAGGAACAGCGCATAAATTCTTCCCCCTTATTTCTCGGAATTCCAAAATGGATAGGAATGCCAAAATGCTTATTTTTACTGCCTACTTGCGTCCAGTACTAACTTATGCATGCCCTGCATGGGGTTTCGCAGCGAAAACAAATTTAAAATATGTTGAAACGCAATACAATATTACAATCAGGAAAATAACAAAAGCAAAGTGTTATATGAGGAACACAGACATTAGAAAAGCACTTCAATATCCTTCTTTGAAAGAAGTCATTAAAAAACTATCAAAAAATTTTTACGAAAAACTTGACAAAAATGAAAATGTCGCTATTAAAAATATTATCAAATATCAGCCAAACCCAAAAATTAAAAGACCACGAAATGTCCTCCTTTAAATTACAATATGATTTACTACAAATTATCAATTTTTTATAATTTTATCAATTCAGTTATCTTTAATTTTTATTTTTACTTTATTTTTATTTCCACAATTAAATCTCATTCCTCATGTGCCACTCTAAAATCTCTCTCCTAAAATGTAGCAATACACTATCAATCTTATTAAAACCGATCCTCTACCTCACCCCGTTCATACCAACCCTTTAGCTACCCACAAACTGCAACCGCGCTAAACTCTTAACCCTTTGATCTTAAAACAGCTGTAACCGTAACAGTTAGCAACCCTTCCCTCACTTAACAGAAACGTTACAAAAAACGATTCAAACGTACACTAAACTTGAATAGACCACGTGACTCAAGCTTGTTTTGCATTTTCTCCTCACCCCCTCCTACTCTTAGCCAATGCAGCCTACTGATTGGCTTTAGACCAAGCCTCTCCAAGTCACACCAACTCATAAGAGCAACGGAGTACATCACTGCAGGATTTCAAAACAAACAAAAAACCGGTGCTGTCTTCCTTGAAATCCAGAAAACTAAATCTTAATTCCGTAACGCTAATGTTATTCCAACAGCTCTAAGTCTAATGTTTCTCACAAGGTGCATAACTCCACGCCCACCACCTCTAAATAACCAACCATAGCCCGTCCTGACTCGTTACCTCACTCACTCCTACTCTCCAGGATTCCGATTATAGCCTTGCTATGAGCCGGACGTGTTTTTCGGGAGCTCCGCATGTTGCGGAACCGGAGATTTTTTCGAGAGGAAAAAACAAAATGCCAGACCTGAAAGAGAAGAGAAAAAAGAGGAAACCAGCCCCTGCCAGCCGGACGCGCTCTTTTCAGGGCTCCAGTGAAGAGGAGATCTCGAGCGGACCATCGTCGGACGAGGATATGGAAGTAGCCAGCCTCAGCCAGCGAGCCACCGTCACCAGCGACCATGCCGCCACCACCAGCCAGCGAGCAAACGCCACTAGCGACCGAGCTGCCACCAGCGACTCAGCCACCAACAGCGCCAGAGGAGGAGACCAGAAGCTGCCACCAGCCGTGGAAGTACCAGTTGGAAGCGACCACCAAGCAGTGATACAAGAGTGTGTGAAAATTAGTGATAGTGTTAGTGAAATGTGCGTCGACGATAATAATATGTGCGTGCAAAGTGAAAGTGTGTGTGATAGTGCCATCGAGTGTGAACGACCTGTGTCCCCCTCATCAATTGTGATATCCGAGGAATATATAGCACAGCATCACCTCGACATTATCCAGGCCATCGCCACCAAGAACACCCTTGGAAGCTGGGCGCAAGCCATCCGGTGCCACGCATCTGACAGTAGAGAGTACGCTCAAGCCATGACGGAAATAAACCGGGTGAGTCAAATCCTTAAAAGTCTGTTAGATAAGTTAAATATCCCCCTCTTCAAACTCCCAGTGAGTATTGGAGAGGTCAATTTAATTTGTAAAAAATTCTACGAGGCCTCTAACGCAACCTCTAATAATGAAATTGATAATGTTGATAAAGTGCATAAAAATGTTGTATCCAATGATAAAAATGTTTCAAATGATAAAAATGCTAAAATTGATAATCATGTAAATGTTGAAAATGTTTCTAATGGTATTGTAAACAAAAATGTTGATAACCATAAAAGGGAAAAAATTATTGCAAACCAGACGCCTAGGCGTAAATTGAGTAATCTAGAGCAGATAAAAATGCAAACTGTAGAATTAAACGGAAATAAAAAATAATCGCTGACGCGGAAGGCTTCATAGCCCCACCCGCACATTTAACTAGAAAAAATAAAAGCGCTAAAATTAATGATCAAAGTAAAAATGAAATTGAAATAAAAACTCAGCCAGAAGGCATAGAAGAGGTTGCGTTAGAGGACGAGGTCGATGCAGAGTCGTCACCTGCACAGCCAAAACGAAGGAGAATACCGCCCTTCTTCGTTACACCTAGGGTAGATTTTAAATTCATGTTGAATATTCTAAAATTAGAGGCCCCTTCTATGCGCTCAACAATGAGCAACAAATTCTTAAAGCTAACTGTAGACACAGAAGATGAGCACCGAAGCCTTTCCCAGCTCCTCGAAGTACAAGGTGCCGAATTTAAAACTTTTATGCTTAAATCAGATAGACCCTTAAAGGTCGTACTTCGAGGACTTCCCTCCTGCACTCCTATTGAGGAAATCAAAGAGGAATTGAACAAGGAAGGCTTTGCAGTTGTAAGCATTACTCAACTGTCTAAATTTCAGACTAAGTCTCCAATGCCGTTATTCTATGTGCAAATCACAAACGGCCCTCTGTCTGACACAATTTACACGCTGACTGAAATGTTTGGCACTAAAATTTCAGTCGAGCGATACAGAGGTAGAAAGGGGCCCTCTCAATGTTGGCGGTGTCAGGGGTTTTTTCATAGTTCTGAAGCATGCAAGCTTCCTATGAAATGTGTCAAATATGCAGGACCTCACAGGGCTAGAGATAGTCCTCTAGCCTTCGAGGATAAACTTAAGTGTGCTAACTGTGCAGGTGATCACGCGGCAAACTGGCACCAATGCCCCAGATTCCCTAAGACTGGTGGTAGACAACAAGCCACCAATAAATTACCAAAAAACAACACCCCCTCCAATCAATCCATTTGGGATCCACCCAGGACGCATCGACCTCAAATTAATTCCAGGAAGGTAACTGAAAATGTGTCGTTCGCTCAGGCTCTAAAAGCAGAGTCTGCGTTTCCTTCTCTGACTGTACCAAAGGAGTGTGAACCAACCACCTCAGTTGTCACTAATTCTATTCCAAAACAGTCGGTCCCAGTTGATGCTGTTAATACCAAAATTTTTACCGACATCTTTTCAGGTCTAGCTGTTCGGATGAGAGAAGATTGGTGTGATGCACCTCTTCTACTCCAAGCCTTTAAATTGGCTCTCCCGTCAATCCGTGCAGCATCACACGGAGCTGACATGGCATATTTCCTTTTCGAGAAATATGTCAGCCTTAGTAACGGCGGTCCCGCACTTTAACTTTCACTCTCTTCTCGACAATAGACTTGCATAATCTTAAGATCTGCACTTGGAACGCCAATGGTTTGCGTGACAAGATCGCAGAAGTTCGTGACTTTGTTTTAGAACAGCAGCTTGATGTGTTCTTAGTCCAAGAGACCATGCTCCCTCCGGAGTACACACCCCTAATCGCTAATTATCGGGTCTGCAGAAATGATAGACCCGTAAACGTAAATATAAGAAATCGGCGCATTTTCGGAGGCACTTGTATTTATGTTAAATCAATAATTGATCACCACGTCATCCCTACCCCCTGTTTATCGGGGATGGAAGCGACAATTATT
>JAOUZG010034007.1:0-13647 GCA_026289955.1 Argiope argentata | reverse complement strand
CTGAAGGATAACTAATAAAATAGCTAGGTTAAAAACTCACTTTTCAAAAGTGATTTCGATTCTGATTTTTCAATTATGCATCTCAAAATTAGATTTTGGATTTCGCAGCTAATTCTATTTTATATCCGGGTATGTAGTTGATGAAAAATAAGAGTGAATACTTATGTCAGAAGATCATGTTTTAAAATTCCTTCTCTTCTTTGAAAATCAGAATTTATTGATAAATAATTTGATTTTTGCAATTTAACTATTTGGCAGTGATGAGCATAATATGAACTATCATGAAAATGGCTCTATAATACAAACGGACTAATAAGGTCACTAAGAGGAGGTGTGCCGAAGCATCAAAGATTGCAAGGTGTCTTTAGGAATATACACATAAATTTGTGATTTCCAATACATTGATTCAAAACCCTAATGTTGGCATGACAAGAAACACAAAGAAATTTAACTATTTAACATGTGGTAAGATTATTTTTAACTATGGATTTGGAGCGGATGTTAAAGAAATAATAATATCATATATAGACATGTAACGCAATAATGAGAATTTAATTCCACAAAGTCGAAGCAATTAAATCTATTCCAAATGTGCCAAATTCTGCATCATACGTAACAAAAAAGATTATCGGTACTTAAATAGTGCGATCTATTCATAGTGAGATCTTCATATTTTAGAATTGGTTACTTTGAAATATATTCCTTTTAGGTTATATATAAATTTTATATAAAAATTTGGATCCAATAAAAATATAGGGAAAGTTTCATTTTTGATCATAAAAGAATTAAACTGTAATTCAAAAAATGATTAACAAATCTGAATTTCGTAAGGAGTTCGTTCCGTTACTTTCTCGTATGAGAAGTTCAGAAAAAGTATTGAAATCATTAAATGATCCGATATTGAAACTATGACAAATCGTCTTGCTTTCCGAAAAACACATTTTTAGCATTTTATCTCTAGGCCTACCATTTCCAGGGTACTTCTGAAAACTCCAATGGTCCTGTTGGATAGTTCTTCGATACGAACTTTTCCTCTGGCCTCTCAATTAGTCCCTTACGAATTTCTACCAAGCTAGGCTCAGAATTAGAAGGTCGAAAAAGACACCGAGTTCCAATAAATGTCAGATGTTTTAAACATTTGAACAAATTTCTTCTCGTTTTTAACAAATTTCTTCTCGTTTGACCTTCTCGGACCATTAGTGGATGATGGACTTTATGCTCACTTGAGCATATGCATATAAAAGTAGGCTTATTACAAAGACTGATCACTGCCTGAGATTCTTTCATTGCATTTCTCACCTGTTGCACCCCTCTCACATTTCTTTATTGGATGCGGAAAAGAAAAACATTTTAAGCATTGCCTAGGATTAATAATAAATAAATGTACTCCCTGTCTTGTTCGTCATACCTTAACGTAATTTGGGATGGCAACACCCAAAATTGTGAACAAGACATATTCTGTAGGATTATTTTTTTCTAGATCCAAAACGTGTTAATTCATAGATTTTAATACTATTTTCTGCTTCTAATTCTTTCAAATCGAAGAGGTTAGCAAACTGTTTAATATTATGCAACAAAAACCTTGTATTCGTAGCTCTATTCGTATTATAGATATAATTAGAATACTTATAATACCTTGAATATAGCCTAATTCTTTATTCGTATTTGAATTTCAAATTAAAGCAGTGTAAAGTTTGAGAAAATTACCAATTTGAGCTTCCAAAATGAAGATGAACATATTTGCGCCTGCTTCTGAAGCTTTATAAATTATCAATGTGGCTACTTATTCTGTTATCTGATCGTCATCTATTCTTCGTTCGATAAATGTAGATTCTTAATATCTAAGTTTATTAACAGATATTTTGAGGAAAGCCAAACCCTACAACGGTCATTCAAAAATCCTCAACTTTGGACAAAGAAAGTAAAAACAAACACAACTTATCGAGTAAAGCTCACCTGAAAACTAGATATCCTGGGAACAGTCGCGTATTCGTTCATCACTGTTTTCTCGTAAAATCAAAAGCAACAGTTTAAAGAATCAGCTCTCCCAGTAGATGAGCCTTTCCAACAGTCTATATAAAACTAGAAATGGAAAAATAAGCCCCGTTTTGGCGCCAACAACTTCTCGCAGAGGAGTGTGAATGACTCTCTTTTGAGTAGTTGGGTTTTGTTTCAGCTTCTATTAAAGAAGCACTAATTCCTTATAAACAAAAGTTTGTTTCTCATTTGATCACAAATCCATTGAAAACAGATAAAACATTCCCTGCAATTATCCCACCGGAGAAAAGTTGAAAGCAAGAACAACAGTCATTAGCTGGAACTCATTTTACTACGGAAAATGTCTCGTTTGTAAGGAAAAAGACCTGGATCGAATAACATTTAAAATATCTTATTAATTAGATGACAAAACTTTTTTTGGACATTTATTGTTATTCAGTTTTTAAAGTTCATCATTAAGTTAAGCTTCTTTTTTTTTTCTTCTTTTATCTGATAATGAATGTAGTTGGTATTCTGCTTATTGATTAGAATATCAAAAAATGTTATTCGATGTCTTTTTCCGGCACTTCAGTATAAGAAAAATAATTAAGCATACGAAAAATATTTAAATTAAAGGCCTTCACTAAATTTGAAATCAATTAAAATTGGGATATATTATTAGCTACCTCAGCAATCTTCAACAAAGATATGTTCACATATTTCAGAATTTGCACTGTTTATCAACTGACAATTTTCACCTTAATCGTTATTCTCCTTTTAGATTGTATTTTTTATTGATAGCATTTTCGGGTAATAGGTTGGTTTAGTTTAGTTTGTTTTCAAGTTAAATCAAATTAAAGCATCGCATCACATCTAAATAAATATTTATTTATGCTGACCCTCATAATTTTCAGTATTTATTAAATATCATCGGCATTAATTGATAAAGAGAGATGATCTCGTGCCCTCAACTATCTTTCTGTGAGGTAGCAGGCTTCAAATGTTCACGCAATATTCAATGAAGTCAATTTACAGATTCCATGCTCGAATAAAAGATTTAATGCAATGTCCCACGGTGCGTTGTAAATGAAATTTGGTCTTAAATTTGAGATGTTTGTATCCCGAAATCCATACTTCTTCGCTAAAACACAAATAAGGTTCTTTTTTGCATTCGTATACGATGAATGATAAATCATATTTTCTTCCACTTTCACAATATGATATGATATTGGCACGTTGTTCCTAGCTTCAAGTAGATGCGATTATCTATTTATACTATTGAGAAAGTACTGTAATCGTCAAAATATTAGAACTGGGAATTTTGGAAATTCTCTACGTTGTAAATCTCCTTGATTTTTATGAACTCGTTTTATAAAAGGTCTGTATGTCCGTCTGAGATAAAAGTAACTCAGAAACTGCTTAGAATTAGGCTTATGAAATTTTGTATACGACTTAACATCAAATTTCTAGATTTCTATCAAATTTAGAGTAAAATTTGTTTTACTGTCTGTGTGTACATTCAGTTGCTCGAATGTAAATTAGCACGACAAATACAAAACGAAGAAAGCTAGATGGAATAAACTCAGTATACATATTTTTACAAATATACTAGAAGAAGCCCATCAAATTTTGAGTCTAATCTTACTAGGGGTGAACGGCTGTCAATTTCTGTTTTACAAAATACGTAAAATCTATAGCTATGTCTCTCTGATCTTCTGTCTGTCTGTCTGTTCATCTCCCTGTGACAAAGATGTTTTGAAGTTTAGCGAATTTAATTTTGTATATGCTCTTTATGCCAAATGAGTACATTTTCATCCAATATTGAGCGAAATCTATTCAGAGGAAATCTGGCTGTTTAGGGGTTCGAACATAAATTTGTAAGATAACTACAAAACAAAGAGAATTGGATTCACAAAATTCGGTGCATAGATTTAACAAATATAGAAGAGATACTTAACAATTTTTTTACAAAATCAAATAAGAGGTGATCATCTGCACTTTTAGAAGCATGTAAACGGTTTAACTCAAAAATGCAACGGTTTTAATATATCAAATGATAAGCGATTTTGTGACTGTAATTACAGCTCTGTGTCACATTTTGGTTCTAATCGATTGGAAAAATGTGTGTAGCATACAATTTAACGTTTATTAGACAGTAAATGAGAAAGTATTTGATTGATCATTCTTGTTGGTTTAATTGCTCTGCCTTCTCAATATCTGATTATTAAGAAAAAGAGAAACAATGAACGATTTTGCTGTCTTCAAGTATCCTGGCAAGCGATGATTACTTTTTGCTTTGAAGACTGTACATGGAAGACGCAATTCTATTCACAACATCCTTATGATCATTCATGATTTTATAAACTTAATACATTGTTTTATAGTTGTCGAGACTCTTTTTTGGAAATTACTTTTTATCTGTTTAGTTCTTTTTCTTTCATATTTGATACTTGCTGTTTTATGAAGTTAATTATCAGAATTCATAAAAATAATTTGTGCCGCTAGGGAGAAAGAAAAATACAAACCATAGGTAATGTTGTCTGTTTGATATGACGTCAACGCCTGGCAATATCGTCAGCCTTTAATCAGTGGGAAACGGTGAGATGAGTTAACCATGTTGAAATATGTTTTTTGAGAAACACGCAATTCTTAATTTAACATTTCCAAATCACTGAACGTTTTAGAATTGTGTTTTAATGAGGAGCTCGAATTATACAAGAATTTTGTAGAAAGACACGAGTTGATGGATGCTCGATACTAACACAATTTAATTGCGTCTGAAAGCGCAGGACTTTGGAAGGGTCAAATAACAACCCATTAAACAAAGCATTGTCAGCCATTAAGACGGTATGCAGCGTAATCTGCATGAAGTAAATATTTGAACTATATGGTTAAATAAAATCAACCATTATTATTAAATAAGACTCTCAAAGAGGGCATACAGCGTATACCTGCATGAGTTTTAAAAAGAAGAGGGAAAACGCTCGGTTGCATCTGCATACAATTTGGAAGAATCCGCTCTGTGACTGAAAGCAAAGCCTTTGAACAAAAAAAATAATAATGGTCTACAGAAGCTTACATTTTACCTTGCCACAAGAAATCTTGATTAGATTTTAATTTGATTAAAAATTGGACGTTAAGCTTTATTCATCTTTTGTTATCGAAGAATCTGCCAAGAAATAAAATATTCATAAAACAGATAATGCTATTTTCTGTTTGGTGACTATTAAGAAGGTAAGTCGTTTTGCTAATAATAATTTCCATAAACTTAAAGGTAGTTTTTTAGGAGCTAGTATGAGTATTCGTTATTTTGTGCTATCTTCATTCGTCTTTTTTAAGGTGTATATCTAAAGTTTAAAAAAATGGAGGCTTACGAACTCGGGAAATTTTGTCAACAAGTTAAAAAAAATCTCTAAACTTTAAGAAAATTCCCAATCAGATTTTTGACTTTAACGATGTCGATTCAAATAATAAATTTGGTGATATATTGAAATTTTCAAAACTATACTACATTTTTAAGTCTGAGAATTCTTCCAGTAAAAAATTTTTTTCATCGTTAGAGTATTACAGAATTTTAAACTCAAATAATTTTTGGAATAAACGTCTTTTTTTTTACATTCTGTTTAAAAGAGATTAAAATCACAGCAGTAGGTGGATATAAAACTTTCAGTATGTCATTGTTTGGAAAAGTTCCTTTAAAAATATATATCGAACCCCTTTTTAAACTTTAAAGCCAAAATTTCAAATAAAATTTTGCAGTCAAATTGCTTTTCTGATATAGTTATTAATCTAGATTGTTCAAAACTTTCTGAAGAACTAATTCAAAATTTGAGGTTTTTCAATTAAATGTAATACAAATTATCAGTAGAATCATCCCATATAAATGTTTTTAATTCAGTGGGACAAGACCTCCTCAACATTTTCAATCATAATTCCTCGCTTATCATTCTGAGGTACCTTAAAGTAGCCTAAATTCATTCATAATTTACATCAATCATAATTATGGGCTGCTCTGCTGTGTGCAAAATGCTTCATGTCCCGTTCAGAATGAAAGAATTAAAAACTGTAAAAGGAAATCGATCGACCTATAAGTATCAAATTTGGAATTCAATTGCTTGGTCAAATATACCCATTACGAAAGGATTTTCCAAAACCTTAGTTAGATTTTATTGAAAAATAGTTTATATTGCCCTTCCTTTCTTGGGATGAATATCTTTTCCTGTAAAATATTCATGTAAATACATAATTTTTTACTTTTGTATGAAACAGTAAATATGTATAAAAATATAAATGTAAATCAACTGATATTATCTATCAAAGGAGTGCTTATCTATCATATTTCAAAATAATCTGTATTGAATCTTTAAAAAAATTAATAAATTGAAGGAAATTCCAAGTTGATATAATTGAAAAAGCACTATTACAAGTCGTAGTATGGTGTAAATTCTTTCAGGATTATTTCCACCAAAATTTGTAGGAAAAGTACTATTGCTTTTTCTACGACCAAGAGACCCGCTTGAAAAATTAACATTTCTTTTGTCTTAAATTATATGCGTAAAAAATTTGATTAATTCTGTGTAGTAAGAAATTTGAACTATACTTAAGCACGAGTTCTTCAATATAAAAATCTATTAGAAATTTATAGAGAATCTTATTTTAAAAATAAAATTTTCATTTAGTATTTTTTACGTGTAGTTTTGATATATAAATAAGTATAAATCATATAACCCCAAATGGACTAATCAAATTTTAAATAGTATACTACGATATTTGAAACTAAATCTTGAATCTTTAATTTCTGTCATATAACATTTCCTTCAAATAACATTTATTTCTGAATTATGCCATTTTGAGCCACGTATATTCATACGCATTGTTTTTTAAGGTGGAAAACGTATTTTTAATAATGCGATAAATGCATTAGAAAAATTCAAGTTATCTTATGGGGTTGTTGAAAAAAAATTCTGTCATATTTATTTATAAGTTTCAGATTTAAGCTATTTTTAATGCTATAATCCCCTATTCTTGATTTCTTTTAACTATGCATTATACTTTTGGGTATGCCCATTCAGTAATGTGAAGAACTGATATATTATCCCAAATTTGTTATGCCGCTTTGATAACGGCCTTCATGTATATCATTTAAATTGCGCGTAATAGAAGGAAGTAACCCGATTTCTAATTCTATAAATCACGAGCAATTCATTTTTCTATATTTGTGAATTATTCACCAATGTTATTACCGACGTTATCATTCTCGTAAATAATGAAACAAGACTGATAATGTCGGTGATCAAGAACCATTCAGTTTTGCTTTTATTTAACCCTCTGTCGATCGCGGTATCTGATTTGCATAAAACCTGTATTATGTATAACTTGTATTGTAACTTGTATCTATGTATACAACACTTTTTATTCGAAATTTTATGGACCTATTCTTTTGTATCAGAATTATGAAGGAAAAATCATCAAAGGTATGAGCATATCAAAGAAAAATAAAGCATCTACAAATTACATGGTTTCTACAGTTACATATTTAACTGTAGAAACTGTTTCCTGCCTGATTCGAACCATCCCTAAAAAATTGCTTATTTCTTTACTATCTTTTAATTATATTAAAGATAATATCTAACAGTTGCGAATAAAAATAGATTAATAGGTGAACAACTTTATTAAGAGAAGTTAAGTATAGGCCTGTTCTACTCGCATCAAATTAGACCTTTAATGAAACTCTTGCATTGATGCTAATATGAGTAACACGACAATAAACCTATTAAGAATATAATTGAGAGCAATATTGTTTTAAAAAGTATACCAAATTTATTCAATTAAAAACTCACAAGCATTTTTAGTTTTTAACTGTGAAGATAATTTAGCACATATCTTGTAGGAGAAAGATACCTTAACAAAATATCTCATGCCATGTGCCATATAGCGAATACAAACCATTTATTTTCTCACACATAACTAATTCTGATTTTGCTCCTAAATCGTCTCCTTAATTTTTATTTAAAACAATATCATTTCATTGAGATAGCTGAAAATTTTACTTTATACTTTAACATCAACGAATGGTAAGGGAAATTTCAAAGCTGCAAATTATGGTATTGATATATAAAAGTTAAAATAATTGTATTCAATTTGGTTAAAATCCTCGACTTGAATCTCTAGATTATAAATGAAGTCTTCTCTAAAAGTATTTCTAACTTGGTTTGAACTTTAATTCAAGAGCTAATTTCTTTTGCATCTTAGACTTGGTAAAAGCATCGTGTTTATTAATAGTTCATTTCATTTAAATATTGAAATCACTTTCTGACATATTTTATTGATGTAAAATCTTTGAGATTAATTTACTGATCTTAATTCTTTTCAGACCGTAGAGAATACGCTCATACATTTACGGAAGTTTGGCATGAAAAACTGGGAGCCATTAAAATATTGATGATAAAGAAAACCTTATAGAGCAAGACGGGTAAGTTCTTCAAACGTCAGAGATGAAATCGAAGTGCATGTTTTCGTGTATCGCTCTTTAGATAACATAATTTACTGTTGATAAATTAGCTACCAAAAATATTTAAATAGTAGAAAAAAGCTAATTTGAAATTTAGATTAGACATATCTGAATGCATGTAAAAGTATTTAAAAGCTTATTAAACTTTTGACCCAAATGTGCGTTTTTAACACATTAACGCTTGATGCTATTCGGCATTTATTTTACAGTTAGTGGCTTAATATGTATATGTAATGATATTGCTTAGTTTATAACCTAAAATCTTATCTTAATTTACACCATGTGGAATTTAGAATTTCCCCATTTCCTGAAGCAAATCAGTTTATTTCTACGACGGGCTTCAAAATGTCGGATCATTGCAGTTCTCAAGTTCCAAGCGAAGGCATAAGAATTTAACTCCTAAAGAACTCTTTCAAATAGTACCCGAAATTCCCTTGACACACCTCCAAAGAAATCCCTAAAATACTCTAGTGAAAGAAACAGGAGATAAATTTTCCTTCTCTTGTGAGCAAGTCCTCTCTGAGTTATCTTGTGATCTGGTTCAACGAGTTTAATCTTTGTCATACTATTCCGAAAAAAAAGATATTGATTCCAAATTTGTCCGTTCGTCCACATATATTCAACATTTCATACATATTTAATAAAAAATCACACATAAACAAATTAAGGCCATGTGTGGAATTCGAATTTTAATGTTCGAATTTAAGATTTAAAGGTAAATATTTTCTTCTAACGGATCGAATTAGAACTTATATTAAGGTTTGAATATAATATATGTATTAACAATATATAAACATTAATGTGAGTTAACACTAATATTCTGATTGAATTTAATATACATAACATTTGAAACTATTTTTAAACCAATAAAAATCAAAATTAATTTTTAATTAAATAGTTGAAAATACCGATACTGTATTATGATTTATTTCTAAAACTACACGTTTAGAAAGTTCGAGCATAATTCTCCAAAAAAATTGCCTTCATTTATTTTTCTGAACATATGGCAAGCAGCTTTATCAATGTTTATTAATGTTAAATATACTATTTCAATTATAGGAAAAGCCTTTAATTGAAATAGTATATTTATAAAAACGTTTACTTGATGTAGTATATTTATAATCACAGCATGTAATTAAGACAAAAGTAGTTCAATGATTGTATTAAACATAAGAAAATTCAATCCCTCGATAAAAAAATTTTAAAAAAGAGGATTTGATAAAAGCTTGTTCCAAAAATATATCTTAATGTTTTTAAAATTGTTGAATTGGAGCAATTTGTTCATTTGTTTATTCTATTATTTTGCTTTGCAAGCACTTAACATCTTATTAGATGCCAATCACCTCAAACAGGATTGAAATGGAATTTGAAAGCCAAATGCAATAAGCAGTCTTGTGTACTGATGGGTTCAAATTTCTGTTATAAAATTTCAACATTTTTTTTGAAAAACAAATCTTAATACTAATTTATCACGATAGCGACGTTTGGCACTTATCACTGTAATAGTAAGTTGTTATAAAATATAATTTATAGCAAATTTAATACACATGAGTTTCCACTTACCTTCCAAACCATTAATGCTATATTTTCTTTGGTTTTCAGTTTTCTGGAATTGAATATGCAATGAAAACTACACGTTCATATCCAGTTTCCTAAGTAATAGTCATCTCCAAGTAATTTCAAGTCTCCTTGTTCCCTCGCCGATTGTCCAGGAAAATTTCCAAGCTGCTGATTAATGAAGCCAACTATAATGAAGAATACAAATGGATCACGAAAAGTAAAATGGCGAGAAGGAAGCTTTGTTCAAAATGTCAGTTAGGTTTGAACTTTAAAGCTTCAAGTAAGATGAAAAATTTCAATATTGCTCATCAGAACTGACTGCAAGATATTTGGGTGAAAAATTTTGATTATTTATTCAGACTATCTTATGATACGATTTTTAAAGCATTTAAAATATTTTGATTAGTTAAAATCTGAATGAGTGTAATTCGAAAAGCTACAAAATGGCAAAAAAATAAACAACTTAAAGGATAAAAAGATTTCGTGTCAGAACTATTTCTCTGCCGTCGAAAATTCGATATTATATAAATGAGTAATTGACCTCTTCAGCAAAATTTTCAAAATAAATTTAAATTCGTAAGCTTTTTAAATAACTTCATTTCCAGTTCTTATAAAAGTCCTAGATGGGATATCATATAATTAGGATCCTAAATAAATAGAAAATAGTTAATCAAGTTTTAATTAATATGCATACTTACTGATTTTTTTCTTGGATATGCTGATATATAACCAAAAAGCAATTTTCAATGGTATGTCGTATATTGCATTCTCACAAAAACACGATTACTAGAATTTAGTGAGTTTTAGAGAGCAAGGTTTTTTAGAAAAATCGAAAGATTGGGCTGTTGTAAGATAAGAATAGGCGATAAATATGAGATGGTTTCAATCAAATTCATCATAAAATGTACCGTATAGAAAAATATTCGAAATTACACATTTTTGAATAATTGAAATTAAACTACAAATCAACAAATAACCAAACGTAAATTGTGGTTAAAAAATGTTCAGTGTGAAACATTCTGGCTTTATCAATACAATACAAAACAAGATACCGAATATTTAATTTTCCTAGCGATTTTCTTTACCATTAAATTCTCCATAGACAGTATTGCATTCATCTTTCACGTAGCGACGGGAAACTAATATTTAAATGCGTTAGTCCTGTAAGTTACCCCTCAGTCTGAATTTCTCATCTTTCGGCATAATTGGATATTTTTAATCACAGGAAAAGATGTAATTTTGAATAGTATATTCTTATTACTATTCGCGTTAATCATTAAAAGTTTTTGCTGAAATTACTTTGTTGAACTTAAAACTCTAAATCCGCATGGAATTATCTGGTATTAAATCATATTCAATTTAACACGAATGTTACACTTTATCTGATATGACGTCAAATTAATTGAATTTCAGGTGTTTGCTACCAAAATTCAAAGGAAATCCTCATTTGCCTTGTTTTGTATCTATGACATCCAATTTAAGCTTAGAATGTTCAATTCCCTAGGTTTAAAATTCTGTAACAAGATAATGAAATCATCTTATTGACAAATATTTTCTTGTATTTCATTTAGTGCTATGAATCATCACTTTATTCAGCTAAATGTCGAGTTTTGAAAATAAATTTCTGTCAGTAATAACCGAATTTTGGACTAATTCATTAAGTCTCTTATGCTAATCCTTTTGGTAACATTTCCCACCCTGTGTTCTGTCCCATTTTCTGTTGTAAATTCTACCTGATAAACCGAGTCAATTAATTCAGCTTTCCATCTAGACCCCCGATTTTTTAATTCCATATTTGCTGTGATTGGACGTTTCATTGGAAGAAATTAGCCATATCAAGTACTAGGAGATAAAGCAATTTCATAATTTTGGAAGAAAATATTTTAGGGTGGGATTTTGTAATACTTTACCTCACAAAAAAAACCCTTAATAAATTACATTAGTGTTTTAAACCCTTAACAGGTTTGCCCGTATGCCGTACGTGCATCGATTTATTGAATTTTGATAGTTGTAAGCTAAAAATAAACCACTGATAATTATTATAATTCAATATGAAAATTACTTCGAATACATATATGTAATGTATTCAACGGATTTCCTCTTTAAACAAAATTAAAAAAATAGTCCTACAATAGAACGTGTCATTTTATTAGCCAATAAAAAAAATAAACCAGTTAAAAGTGGTTAAATTAGCTCAGGGAAATATGTTTTACAATTGGATCCTTTTTCATGTAAAAAGACGTGTCTGTTACTCGAATCCTGATCTTCGGCGTAATTTGTAATTTATAACTGAAATGTTAATACTGAAATTTATTGGATTTTAGAATATCCTCATATCAATAAAAAATTTACATATAAGAAAATCCTCATTTCTTTCACTCCGTTATATGGCTTTGATAGGCGTATAAGAATTTTTAAAATATCTTAAAGTAAATCGAAATAGACAGCAACTGGTAATTTTCATCAGAATGACTATGGAACCTTTTTTGAGGAACCGGGTGTTGCAACTTCTAAGGATCATTTGAATCTTTTAACTGGGAAAGATGGTTTTCATTAAAAATATTGTTGAAAATAGTGATGGAATGTCAGCTGTTTGGGTTTTTAAATGTTAAATTCATGTCTTGGAAGAATTGTCAGGTAGATTGTCAGATAGGGAGGAGGGAGACGTTGAAAAGACATACAAAGGAGCATTTGAGAGCTATTTTATAATTAAAAAATTCATAATTTGGTCGCCTATCGTCTAAGAGTTTGAAATTGTTACGAGTTCTTTAGGTAGTTTTGAGAAAATTCAATTTGCATATCTATACTACATAAGGAGTGAACATTTTGGGTTTTCTGGGACATGCAGAAAAATAGTTGAAAATCTCATTTTGTTTTACATGGATAGGGTAATCAGTCTTTAAAATGAACAAAAATTTGTTATATAAAATTAAAATTGTACCTTAGAAATCAGTATAGAAGAGATGGCATTGTGCGCAAATTTTCTCACGATTCTATGTTTCTATAGATATTATTTTATTCCGATAGAGACATTCTGCAGGCATTTCTACAGGTTTCCACCACCCTAAATCCCGCTACTTAATTTTTAGAGTTATCTATAATACCGAGTAACGTTGTTACTGAAGTACGTGAAATTTATGATGTGAATATTATGCATGGTTTAAAAACTATACAATTGACTAAGAATAGAGGCAGGGGATTTTATAACGAATGCCGCTGGTATTCATAGTGGGTAGAGAGTGGAAACTGTACTGCACTGGAAATTGCTATGTGTTTGTCCGCTGTTAAAATTGTGGTCCATCGTTAGTGTAAGTAATTTATGCTATTGGAACTGTGTGGGTTAATGTCATGTGAGTAATATGTTGGAATTTTGGGGGTCATGGTGTAATGGATATTGCTGATGGTAGTGGGTGTAGTGGTGTTAGCAGTTGAAATGAAGCTGGGTATCATAGTAGTGTGTATTGCATGCGATATTAAAACAGGGGAATTCGTACTAGACTGAGTAATAGGTGTAGTATTGGAATTTATGATGGCATTGGTGGAGTGTATAATCTATGTGGTATTGGGATTTCGTTTTTGTATAGGAATAGGTAATGGAT
>JAOUZG010034003.1:0-31194 GCA_026289955.1 Argiope argentata | reverse complement strand
TATATATATATATATATATATATATATATATATATATATATATATATATTCTCTGAAATAATTTTTTGATTCCAATAAAAAATAATTTCTTCTAAAATATTTTTTTCTATGCCAAAGCAAAATTCGAATGATTGCAAAAGAGACTCTGGCTTGTTCAATATCAAAAATAAAAAATGTTCTTACTTGAAATAAATCTTTGAGGAAACCTTGTCGCTAATAGATTAACCCTCAGTAAGAGTTAGCCGGTAGCAGAGGAAAAAGCAGAAGTAATGAACCATTAGTGCATGAGATGGTTAAAATAAGAAGTGCTTAAAAGAGCTTAAGATGATAATAGCAGCATTTCTTCATTAGCACTGAAATTTCGGAAGAAACTATAAAGGCTTAACAGGGAAAGTTAGTGCTGAAAAACGCAAACAAGAATATAATATTGAAGTGGACATGTTTCATTTATTCCCTCATAGCAGATTTTTACTTAGTTTCAAGATCAATAAAAAAATGTCTTGAAAGTGTTTGCAGGAATTCCTCGAGCTTTAGTGTATCAAGAAACTTGTGTAGTTTGTTAATCCTGGACCAGCCAGGAAGCATCGATTAGGGTACGAAACATCTTATTTTATGAAACTTGAATTTTGTTTCGTTTTGTTTTAGAAAAGTCCCCAAATCAGTGCAATGCAAGTGAGGACAGGCATTAACACTCGTTTGTATAATTACCTTTCATTTTTCCTTGATGGGGGGGGGGATATCTGCCATTGAGTGGTACGATGACGTAAATGTTACCACGGTGCTTAATTTTTACAGTTGTTGATGTGTCTTTTGAAAGTAAGTTTAATGTCGGGAATCTGGCAAGGAAATTTCCCTTCTTCTTTTCCCGAGACAGATTGTCTTCAAAGAATGCGAGTGTAAGTAGCGGCTTCTTTAGATGTCATTTCATGAACATATCATCCCTGGTCCTTTTCATACAGCTAGGAATTCTCCACCGCATTCACCAATGTTTTCAGGATTCTTTTTTTTTCTTTGTTTAATACGAGATGCTGCCCATCACAAGGACAGTAATATGAACAGCAAACAGAAAATTTGTATTGTCTTAATGTGTTCTATCCTTCGAAGATTTTTATCTCTCATTGATCCAGGATAATTAGCTTGTAGGCGAAAACGGAAGTTCTTTATTTATTGGAAGTAAAAGGGGTAAAGTAATTGAAAAAATATTGTTTTGAATTTAAAAGGTATGTTATTCAGGAAATGTAATTTAGCGAATTGAGATATTTTAAAGCTGTTATAAGTAGGGCATTTGTTTTTAAAAAAAACAGGAGCAGAAATGGAACTTTTCTACCATTACGGCATTGTAATGTTTTTTTTAACTCCGGTTTATAGGCCAATTCTCGAAATCGGAATCTTCCGATTTAAGGGGAGGGAGATTCGCAATGATCGAATCTCATCCTGTTCTCTAATACAAAAATTACGATACTGCCTGGTGCAAGAGGCACTGCCTGAGGGGTCATTTAAGCAACCGAGTTTCTTAGTCATAGAGAATTCCTAAACTATGAATCCTGCGCTGCACATTTCATCTGTGGCAATCTTATTCCTTTACTGAACTCTGAATTTAAAAAAAATATCACGTGATGGTTGCATTTTGCGTAGCATTTGAGATTGTATTCGAATTTCAATTGTAAAAACTTATCTGTCTCTTCACGATTTGCGCTCTACGTTTCAGAAATGCCACAAAATGGATGAGACAGTTCCTGCGTCCTGCAAGTTTCGTTCTTATGCGAAAAAATCATTACATTGTCCCCTCCAGAGAAAGACAAAGACGAAGCCTCAATTGACTTAATTTACCAATTTGAAACTTTAAAGATAAGTTTTTGGAAAAGTGTGATTGGCATTAACAGCCACTGATTTTTAAAAAGTGCTGTTTTTTGACATGCATTTGAAATACCGCAAGAAAACAAAAACTCTTAATTAATATGCTGACTCTAGAGCTGATTATTTGCAAATTCATTTGTATTACGGAGATAGCGTTGAGGAATTCTTTAATTAATATTGTTTGCTGAAATTTTAAGGCGGGATTTAAATTAAAATGTCAGACCTGAAGATCCAGCTTCAAAAACTATCGACCATCAGCTGAAGACTCAAAGTGATATTTGATGAAAAAAAATAGTTAGTAAAGGAAAAATATAATAATAACAAATTTTCAAATATAGAATAATGACGAGGGAAATCATAAATACATAAACAAAAAGTGAAGAAAAGAGAATCAAACGTCTCAAACAACAAAACGAGACTTCTTTTATTTCACTTTTAAAGAAAATCTCCCTGTTATCCAAGAAAATGCCAATGAAAATGTCACGATTTTTTAAGGAAGAACCATATTACCTTTCTCAATTTACAAAATTCTTTTAAAATGAAAAAAGAAACAAAATCTTCGATAAACGAGAGCAACTTATCTCTGATGTCCAGAGGGGGTACACGAAGAAATGTTTATACTGCATGGATTTCTAAGCAAAAAACATTTCGCTTTTGTAAAACTTGGAGTATTAAGATTGTAGTTAACTAAATGTCATTCAAAATGTATTTCAAATATGAGAAACTTTGAAGCAAAGCATACTGATGACGTACTTTCGACTTTTACCCAAATATATAACTTTGAAAAATTGATTTATATCAATCTTAAAATGACAAAACTATTAAAAACTATTACATTCTGTCATTTAACCCAGATGTACACTGTTTTTATTTCTTAAAATTAAATTAAATTAAATAAACTTAAATGCAAATCGGAATCATATTATAAGATTATAGTGATAAAACACCCATATATTCTTCTTTAAATTATTTATGACTTCAGAGATTAAATATCGTTCTTCCTCTTTTTCCAAACGATAATCGTGCTACCAAACGACAAATAATGCTGGCGTTAGCTGATGAAAATTACGTGCAACTATTGCATTTGATGTTTCGTTTTGTAAATTGCTTATAATAAAATTTTTGTTAGCTCGACATTCTATTTAAGAGAAAAAAAATGTTGAATAAAATGCAAATATTCCAAGTAATAAAGTGGAAATTTTCATCCGTTTTTTTACAATGTAAGATTGGCGTAGAAGTTGGCTTCAATTTTATTTTGCTTAGGGAAAAGCTTTCTCGCACCATCTAAATATTTATAATTTGTTCAAATGGCATTTGCTTGCGTCTTCAATACCTGATGTTTTTATTTCATTTTTTTAATAATTGGAATTGCTTTTGTCCCGGAAATTCACATGTCCGCTGAATGTAAAATTTTTTTCCTATCAATATTTTGTCAGACTAGGATTACTTAAACATTGTCATGCGAGGCCAAACGAAAACTTATCCAATTGTTGATTACACTTTGTTTCGAATGGATCCTCATAACTAAAGGCAATTTATTTTTACAAAAATTATATTTTTATGTAATCTATTCGTTTTTCCTTAAACGTTCAGTATAAATTTTAAAATCAGTATAATTTTTTTAAACTTGAAACTTTAATATGTTTTCATGTCACATTCCACGAAAACGAAGGGAACTCATAATAGGGCTCAAAAATAATTAAATATGAAAATTATTACTTTTCTAGAAATATAGAAAAATACACATAATTTTATCCAGTAAATAATTACTGGACTTGAATTTAAAAAAAATAAACACCATCCTAATATCGTGTATTGAAGTGATCATATATCTAACATATTTTGTTACATATTCCCAGCAATTTGCACAAAAAAAATGTCTTGCCATATTATCACATTCATAACTCGTCGATTGTATTACAAATAATACATGTTATTTTTTAAATCTTAAAATGACAGGGTTTTTTTCTTCCTTTTTTACAGTCGTTTTTAAAGTTATCTATAAAAATTCCAAATTATACTACTGGGATGTAAAAATTGGGAAATACTGAATAAAAATACACATATGTTGGTTTTCATATAAAATTGAAATATTTTTATTTTACTCGATTTGTTCCGCGGCTTTAAAGATAGTATTTTGGAGCCTTTTGAAAATTTTAATATTAAATTTTAAAACATTTGTGGCAATAGTGCCATTCCATTTAGTAATCCGTTACGTGCTATTTGCTTTTTCTCTACACGAGCGCAGAGGAGTTTCTTTAATATCTGCCACCATCCCCGTGGGAAAACACAGAAAACTCTTTCGAAATGGTGGTGCATTCCTGCTGCTTCGACAAGGACGACAATGATGTGGGGATCATTATCCCTTATGGATACCCATGGTGACGCCCTTCCTATGGGCAGAGCTGTAACTTCGCAAGTTTTGGTGCTCTTTGATTAGAAGTTTATTCCGGATACCTGAGGATTGCCAATTTAAACCATCATGAAAGAAAGGAGGATCAGTTTTGAGTGACCCTAACGGAGAAGAGTTACACTTTCATGTCGCTATTTAAGGTTGAATTAAAGAATAAATTAAACCAATCTGCAATTCATTAAATCTAAATTATAGAAAAGGACTTTTCAATCCTCATAGGAGGTATATATCTACTAAAATTGTGAAATACATATTAAATGATCTGACCTTTAGAGAATCAACATAAACAATAAATAATCACACATATTGTCAGCATAAATTTAGTTTTGTCTTTATATTCTTTGTATTTATGCGCTTTGTTATGATTATTATTTGTATTTTATGTTTCTCTTTGTATTTCGCTCCGTATTCTTTGCGAGTTGGAAGAAAAAATTGTTGTAAAACTGTCGTGGCTCAATGTCGATGCTTTATTTCAAACAGTCTTTATTTACTGAGTATAGCAGGTGCATTATATCTTATTTTGGAAAATAAATTGTGTTGTCCTCATGCGAACAGTTATTAAAAAAGTGGAAAGAAGGAATCTAATGTAGAGCAACTACTGTTTTGATTGGACTAAACTAAGGAGTGGTGTTATGTGTGAACTTGATTGCATTTTACCAAATGTATACCTTTCCTGAGATTCATATTCAAAAGTCATCTTTAAGAGCACTTTCTGTCTCATTCCTCAGGTTCTTCATATAAAAGTTTTTTTTGTCTGTACTTGATCAGTTCCAAAATCTACAAGTTAGACACTTCCGTAATGAATGTGGTTATGTTGGGAATATATGTGGTATATGTCACTAAATCTCTGTTCATCTCCGTTTTCACTTACGTCACCAACAATTTCATTGAATGCCATTAAAATCAATAAAAGTGAGATGAAATTCACCTAATCTGCAAGTTAGATCTTATTGTTATTTACCACTAGAAAGCGTTAAAGCTTTTTGTATATGTAGTGAAAAAGAACGTGTAATGGTTTGAACATCATCATTTATCCGGTAGTTGTTTTTTAAGCATGCAACGTATTAGCTGCGTGCGAAGAAGGAAAGAAATGAAGAGAGTCTAATTATTTTTTTACGGTGGGATGTTTGTTGATGTTTCGAGGATTAAGTGGTCGATGCTGATTGTAAATGTGTGCATTTAACTCAGCAAAAGTTATTTCTTGCGTTTCTTTATTTTATCTTGGAATTAAGAAAAGGATCTGAACTTTTTTAAAATTTCCTTCTTATTTAATATTTTCAGACATTAGAAATTTATCTACAGAAATATTGTTATTAAAAAGCGAACGGTTTTCAGTGTCTGAATTTGCAAAATAGGAGCGTGTGTTGGCGTTCTATACGATAGATACTCATAGCTACCAATTACGGGATGAATGTATTTTAGCGGGAAAATATGTGAGCTTCATTGTAAATTTTCTAAAATTGGAATTATTAAAAAATAATCCGTATATCAAACTTTTTCATCCGTATATCAACTTTTTTTATGTATAAAATGAGGATATTATTGCACTAAAATGAGATTTACGCCATTTCGAAAATTAAAAATGATCGTTTATCTTGAACTGGTATCTTTAATCCAGCAATTTTTAATTCATTTAGAAGACATTTGCGTTTTTTTAAATTACAAAATTAATATTTACTTTTTCATTGAGCCTTAAATAAATTTCATACATGAAATGGGGAACTATTCTATCTCATTTTCTTTTATCGTTATTGGTGATGAAACAAAAGTGGATGATCCTCGTGGATTTCCTTGAAGATTCGGTTTCTGTTTAAATTCCGCCTTTGACCGAATTTGCATGAACTCACTTGATGTGCGATCTGGTAAGGCTCGGGCTGGCAGATGGCATTCAGTTGCTTCCGATTGGCTGAGTGAAAACTAATTACAGATATAAAAATATTTTATATATCTTATTACTAATGCATTCTTTTTTTCGGAAATTCTCTGAGATATTATAGAACCAGTTTTGCAATGGAATAAAAACGTCTCTTTTTTTACTTTTTGTCTTCGATTTTTAAATCTCTGCTTTCAATTTTTTCATAAATACAAATTTTAAATAAAAAACAAAAATGAACATTACTATTCTAAAAAACGTTGAGTTCGAACTTTCCTAATATCGCATCGTTATGCGTTTTGTATTTGCTTTTCCATGCAAATCACCCGACTAGCAAACGGGATGTTCCAGTAAAAATGTCATCAGATTAGAAAAAGAGTTTATTTTCAAACACTATTGCAGGGGAAAAAATCAAAATTTTAGTAAATATAGTTTTTTACGCCTTCTTTTATATAAAAATATTTATAACAATAACAAAACAAGACAAAAATGAATTCCAGATTTTTAACGAGTCTCCATGTTTTAAACACCTCGAAGTTTGACAAACAATTTCTCGACATTCCTGTATCCACCTGTTTGTCTTTGCGTTACTAAAGTAAATAAAAAAAGGAATTAAAATACATTAAGGGTATTTGGATTAGAATAGGTACATCAAAGTCCCTTTGTAAAGATACACTAGGGATATTTTCGACTGGAACTCGTTTTTTTAGTCGGTGTCAGAGGACGAGAACAATCCCTGTGCTAGCAGCCCCTCTTCCTCACCACATCACAGCTGCGGGAGGACGTTTGGCCTGACAGATTTAACTCGCAACAGACCCCCTCACACGAAGGTTCTCAGGGGGAATCGGGTCTCGAAACTGAAAACCTACTTCTTTCGAATCTTACCCTCAGGCCAAAGCGGCCCTTGATGGGCATTTGTGTGCATATTTTACTCCAAATGTGTTCCTTTCTAACAAATTTTGAGCGAAATAAATCCAGAAAGAATCTCTCTGTCTGACTCTCCGATTCGAATAAAATACGATAACAACAAATCGAAGACAACTGGATGGCGATACACGGGATTAATATATGGGGTGCTGTTACCCACGGGATTCAAATAAAATCAGTAAAAGAATGATGTCGATTTGCACTTCCAGAAGCAGGAAAACGCGATAATTCAAAAACAGCTACGGATTGAATATAACAAATGAGATATAGAATTTTGTGACAGAAAATGCAGATTTGAGACTAATCTTATTTTCAGTCGATTGAGATAAAGGTGTTTATAGCACAAATTCGAATTTCCTATACTGCCAACCTTATGCTAAGGATTAATCATCAAAACCCTCCCAAAGATGGCAAAATACTTTAAGTTTATATAAAATTTGTTATAAACTAAATTCACACTTTAAGTTGATATTTCGTAAATACTGTGCACCAATGTCATGCAAGGTGTTTTTGGGGCACTACAAATTCCTTAGAAAGCTTGCGAGAAAGTTTTATAAAGACCACTCCGATCTATATAATATATATAAATAACTACCTTCGTTGTGCAATTCCAGATGGTGTTTGAGTTTAAATCAATATTTTATTTCTCTAGAAAACTGGATGCCGCCCTATTAACTATGACCCTACAAGTTTTGTTGTAAATACTGAATTTCTAATAAGATCGAGAAAATATTTCTAGAATGCAAATTCGATTTTAGAGTGTTATTAACTGGGTATAAATAATAAAAAACTCGCCAAATATTTCGTGACAAATTCAGAAAAAAATATTAAATTCGCGCCAAAGATGAATATGTCCTGATTATTTTCCGCCGCCACCATACAAGAGAATGGCAACATGATCCCAAATCCTCAATTCAATGTGGAATGAGAGGAAAGGCATCTTTATTAGAACGAATGCGCAAAGTAATTGGGTGGTGACCTCACAAAAAAATCAAAATTGAATATGCAGTCTTTTTTAGGTAAAAAGGTAGAACTTTATAATTCTCTTCAAGGTTTGCGAAAACTACAGATTTGTTTTATTATTCTAAAATGGTTGGTAAACTGCATTCTTGTCAGTTCTTAAAATATCAGTTATTTTGAAACTAAGGTATTCTTTTTGTCCTGATTTTTCTTCTTTTTGTTATATTTCCTGTAAATACTATATAAGGACAATGATTGGAAAAGTATCCAGCTCTGTATTAATTTAATTTAACTGCTTAAAAACTTTTTCATGTTTTTTTTTTTTTTTTTTCAAAATTTCAAAACAAATGAAGTGCAATGAAAGATGAATGCATTTTACAGACTTAAAGTGGTGCATCTGTTATATTTTATTCCTTATATTGTTTATTCAGAGCGACGTGATATAGAGAGTTTCAAAAATGATGTTAGCCAAAGCACGATTAATTATTTATTCTTTGAATTATGATATTGACATTAAAATTTTTCTATCTATAATGTTTCCTTTAACTTATAATAATTGATAATTTTTTTAAATCTTTTTTTTTAATTTCGGATTTGACTTGATACGCATATCATGCATATTTTACTCCAGTAATTACTGTTAAAAATGAAATTTTAAAAAATAAGCTATGAAGAAATAACTCGGAATTTTTTCTGTCACCATGAAAACCATATTTTAGCATTAGCTTACTATAAAGTTTTATCCTTGGCGTTTTCTTTTGTAAATTAACTTAGACAAAGGTTTTTTTTTGCTTTCAAATTAAAAAAAACCTAAAAAAATTAGTTTTTTAACCAATTAAAGTTTTGATTTAATCTTTAACCGCTTTCATCTATTTCGAAGAATATTTTAACATACTCAATTTTGAATATTTTTTTTTCATTCAAAGTTCATTAAAGGAAACTATCTTTTATTTAATCTCATATATATTTATAATTAAACTATTTTATTGGATTACTATAATTTTATATTTTATATGATTGTGATAACAGATAACTTTTTTTTATTTTTTCTAACTGCAGGTTATTAGTTAAGGCGTCTTCATAATTCTTCAAGCGTTACTATTTGGATTATTTTTCTTTTAGATCCTTTGAATAAGAAAAATGTAAGTAAATGAAAATTTAAGAAAAATAATTTAAGTTTAGCGTTAATTTTTTTTCTGAAAATTTGGAAGATAAAAACTTTTTTTATTATATTTTTGTTATAGAACATTTAAAAATTATTCTTGAACCACCAAATGTGGATTTTTTTAAAGCAATAATTGGGCATTAGATTAAGAAATTGATGAAATAGAACTGCTAGCTTTTCGGTGTTCGCGACAGAAGAAGGAATTCAACTTTCCTTTCATTTTACTTTCCGTTAAGGGCATTTTTCTGTCCTTTTAAATAGTGAAGAAATTGATTCAAAGACTTTCTATTGTCTTTATTTTAGGACTGGATGTTACAAAATGCTCATTCAATTCCATTTGGATCAGTGTCCAGGATGCTGATTAAGAAAAGGTGTGACGAATAAAGAAAAAAAAGTTAATTTATTGAGAGTAAAACCAAAATTTGACGGGACATTAACAGTTAAGAAGGAAAAGATAAACTACATTTAAATTAGAAGTTACATTACTTATTTGCACCAAAGGTCGAAGCCTGACAAAGCAACACCTCTAAAAGTGTATGGGTTCACCTTTAGGTGGGGTGGAATAAGAGGCCTGCACACAACAAACGTACGGGAGCAGTACGCTTGATCTGTGCAGGCCTCTTATTCCACCCCACCTAAAGGTGAACCCATACACTTTTAGAGGTGTTGCTTTGTCAGGCTTCGACCTTTGGTGCAAATAAGTAATGTAACTTCTAATTTAAATGTAGTTTATCTTTTCCTTCTTAACTGTTAATGTCCCGTCAAATTTTGGTTTTACTCTCAATAAATTAACTTTTTTTTCTTTATTCGTCACACCTTTTCTTAATCAGCATCCTGGACACTGATCCAAATGGAATTGAATGAGCATTTTGTAACATCCAGTCCTAAAATAAAGACAATAGAAAGTCTTTGAATCAATTTCTTCACTATTTAAAAGGACAGAAAAATGCCCTTAACGGAAAGTAAAATGAAAGGAAAGTTGAATTCCTTCTTCTGTCGCGAACACCGAAAAGCTAGCAGTTCTATTTCATCAATTTCTTAATCTAATGCCCAATTATTGCTTTAAAAAAATCCACATTTGGTGGTTCAAGAATAATTTTTAAATGTTCTATAACAAAAATATAATAAAAAAAGTTTTTATCTTCCAAATTTTCAGAAAAAAAATTAACGCTAAACTTAAATTATTTTTCTTAAATTTTCATTTACTTACATTTTTCTTATTCAAAGGATCTAAAAGAAAAATAATCCAAATAGTAACGCTTGAAGAATTATGAAGACGCCTTAACTAATAACCTGCAGTTAGAAAAAATAAAAAAAAGTTATCTGTTATCACAATCATATAAAATATAAAATTATAGTAATCCAATAAAATAGTTTAATTATAAATATATATGAGATTAAATAAAAGATAGTTTCCTTTAATGAACTTTGAATGAAAAAAAAATATTCAAAATTGAGTATGTTAAAATATTCTTCGAAATAGATGAAAGCGGTTAAAGAGTAAATCAAAACTTTAATTGGTTAAAAAACTAATTTTTTTAGTTTTTTTTTTTAATTTGAAAGCAAAAAAAAACCTTTGTCTAAGTTAATTTACAAAAGAAAACGCCAAGGATAAAACTTTATAGTAAGCTAATGCTAAAATATGGTTTTCATGGTGACAGAAAAAATTCCGAGTTATTTCTTCATAGCTTATTTTTTAAAATTTCATTTTTAACAGTAATTACTGGAGTAAAATATGCATGATATGCGTATCAAGTCAAATCCGAAATTAAAAAAAAAGATTTAAAAAAATTATCAATTATTATAAGTTAAAGGAAACATTATAGATAGAAAAATTTTAATGTCAATATCATAATTCAAAGAATAAATAATTAATCGTGCTTTGGCTAACATCATTTTTGAAACTCTCTATATCACGTCGCTCTGAATAAACAATATAAGGAATAAAATATAACAGATGCACCACTTTAAGTCTGTAAAATGCATTCATCTTTCATTGCACTTCATTTGTTTTGAAATTTTGAAAAAAAAAAAAAAAAAACATGAAAAAGTTTTTAAGCAGTTAAATTAAATTAATACAGAGCTGGATACTTTTCCAATCATTGTCCTTATATAGTATTTACAGGAAATATAACAAAAAGAAGAAAAATCAGGACAAAAAGAATACCTTAGTTTCAAAATAACTGATATTTTAAGAACTGACAAGAATGCAGTTTACCAACCATTTTAGAATAATAAAACAAATCTGTAGTTTTCGCAAACCTTGAAGAGAATTATAAAGTTCTACCTTTTTACCTAAAAAAGACTGCATATTCAATTTTGATTTTTTTGTGAGGTCACCACCCAATTACTTTGCGCATTCGTTCTAATAAAGATGCCTTTCCTCTCATTCCACATTGAATTGAGGATTTGGGATCATGTTGCCATTCTCTTGTATGGTGGCGGCGGAAAATAATCAGGACATATTCATCTTTGGCGCGAATTTAATATTTTTTTCTGAATTTGTCACGAAATATTTGGCGAGTTTTTTATTATTTATACCCAGTTAATAACACTCTAAAATCGAATTTGCATTCTAGAAATATTTTCTCGATCTTATTAGAAATTCAGTATTTACAACAAAACTTGTAGGGTCATAGTTAATAGGGCGGCATCCAGTTTTCTAGAGAAATAAAATATTGATTTAAACTCAAACACCATCTGGAATTGCACAACGAAGGTAGTTATTTATATATATTATATAGATCGGAGTGGTCTTTATAAAACTTTCTCGCAAGCTTTCTAAGGAATTTGTAGTGCCCCAAAAACACCTTGCATGACATTGGTGCACAGTATTTACGAAATATCAACTTAAAGTGTGAATTTAGTTTATAACAAATTTTATATAAACTTAAAGTATTTTGCCATCTTTGGGAGGGTTTTGATGATTAATCCTTAGCATAAGGTTGGCAGTATAGGAAATTCGAATTTGTGCTATAAACACCTTTATCTCAATCGACTGAAAATAAGATTAGTCTCAAATCTGCATTTTCTGTCACAAAATTCTATATCTCATTTGTTATATTCAATCCGTAGCTGTTTTTGAATTATCGCGTTTTCCTGCTTCTGGAAGTGCAAATCGACATCATTCTTTTACTGATTTTATTTGAATCCCGTGGGTAACAGCACCCCATATATTAATCCCGTGTATCGCCATCCAGTTGTCTTCGATTTGTTGTTATCGTATTTTATTCGAATCGGAGAGTCAGACAGAGAGATTCTTTCTGGATTTATTTCGCTCAAAATTTGTTAGAAAGGAACACATTTGGAGTAAAATATGCACACAAATGCCCATCAAGGGCCGCTTTGGCCTGAGGGTAAGATTCGAAAGAAGTAGGTTTTCAGTTTCGAGACCCGATTCCCCCTGAGAACCTTCGTGTGAGGGGGTCTGTTGCGAGTTAAATCTGTCAGGCCAAACGTCCTCCCGCAGCTGTGATGTGGTGAGGAAGAGGGGCTGCTAGCACAGGGATTGTTCTCGTCCTCTGACACCGACTAAAAAAACGAGTTCCAGTCGAAAATATCCCTAGTGTATCTTTACAAAGGGACTTTGATGTACCTATTCTAATCCAAATACCCTTAATGTATTTTAATTCCTTTTTTTATTTACTTTAGTAACGCAAAGACAAACAGGTGGATACAGGAATGTCGAGAAATTGTTTGTCAAACTTCGAGGTGTTTAAAACATGGAGACTCGTTAAAAATCTGGAATTCATTTTTGTCTTGTTTTGTTATTGTTATAAATATTTTTATATAAAAGAAGGCGTAAAAAACTATATTTACTAAAATTTTGATTTTTTCCCCTGCAATAGTGTTTGAAAATAAACTCTTTTTCTAATCTGATGACATTTTTACTGGAACATCCCGTTTGCTAGTCGGGTGATTTGCATGGAAAAGCAAATACAAAACGCATAACGATGCGATATTAGGAAAGTTCGAACTCAACGTTTTTTAGAATAGTAATGTTCATTTTTGTTTTTTATTTAAAATTTGTATTTATGAAAAAATTGAAAGCAGAGATTTAAAAATCGAAGACAAAAAGTAAAAAAAGAGACGTTTTTATTCCATTGCAAAACTGGTTCTATAATATCTCAGAGAATTTCCGAAAAAAAGAATGCATTAGTAATAAGATATATAAAATATTTTTATATCTGTAATTAGTTTTCACTCAGCCAATCGGAAGCAACTGAATGCCATCTGCCAGCCCGAGCCTTACCAGATCGCACATCAAGTGAGTTCATGCAAATTCGGTCAAAGGCGGAATTTAAACAGAAACCGAATCTTCAAGGAAATCCACGAGGATCATCCACTTTTGTTTCATCACCAATAACGATAAAAGAAAATGAGATAGAATAGTTCCCCATTTCATGTATGAAATTTATTTAAGGCTCAATGAAAAAGTAAATATTAATTTTGTAATTTAAAAAAACGCAAATGTCTTCTAAATGAATTAAAAATTGCTGGATTAAAGATACCAGTTCAAGATAAACGATCATTTTTAATTTTCGAAATGGCGTAAATCTCATTTTAGTGCAATAATATCCTCATTTTATACATAAAAAAAGTTGATATACGGATGAAAAAGTTTGATATACGGATTATTTTTTAATAATTCCAATTTTAGAAAATTTACAATGAAGCTCACATATTTTCCCGCTAAAATACATTCATCCCGTAATTGGTAGCTATGAGTATCTATCGTATAGAACGCCAACACACGCTCCTATTTTGCAAATTCAGACACTGAAAACCGTTCGCTTTTTAATAACAATATTTCTGTAGATAAATTTCTAATGTCTGAAAATATTAAATAAGAAGGAAATTTTAAAAAAGTTCAGATCCTTTTCTTAATTCCAAGATAAAATAAAGAAACGCAAGAAATAACTTTTGCTGAGTTAAATGCACACATTTACAATCAGCATCGACCACTTAATCCTCGAAACATCAACAAACATCCCACCGTAAAAAAATAATTAGACTCTCTTCATTTCTTTCCTTCTTCGCACGCAGCTAATACGTTGCATGCTTAAAAAACAACTACCGGATAAATGATGATGTTCAAACCATTACACGTTCTTTTTCACTACATATACAAAAAGCTTTAACGCTTTCTAGTGGTAAATAACAATAAGATCTAACTTGCAGATTAGGTGAATTTCATCTCACTTTTATTGATTTTAATGGCATTCAATGAAATTGTTGGTGACGTAAGTGAAAACGGAGATGAACAGAGATTTAGTGACATATACCACATATATTCCCAACATAACCACATTCATTACGGAAGTGTCTAACTTGTAGATTTTGGAACTGATCAAGTACAGACAAAAAAAACTTTTATATGAAGAACCTGAGGAATGAGACAGAAAGTGCTCTTAAAGATGACTTTTGAATATGAATCTCAGGAAAGGTATACATTTGGTAAAATGCAATCAAGTTCACACATAACACCACTCCTTAGTTTAGTCCAATCAAAACAGTAGTTGCTCTACATTAGATTCCTTCTTTCCACTTTTTTAATAACTGTTCGCATGAGGACAACACAATTTATTTTCCAAAATAAGATATAATGCACCTGCTATACTCAGTAAATAAAGACTGTTTGAAATAAAGCATCGACATTGAGCCACGACAGTTTTACAACAATTTTTTCTTCCAACTCGCAAAGAATACGGAGCGAAATACAAAGAGAAACATAAAATACAAATAATAATCATAACAAAGCGCATAAATACAAAGAATATAAAGACAAAACTAAATTTATGCTGACAATATGTGTGATTATTTATTGTTTATGTTGATTCTCTAAAGGTCAGATCATTTAATATGTATTTCACAATTTTAGTAGATATATACCTCCTATGAGGATTGAAAAGTCCTTTTCTATAATTTAGATTTAATGAATTGCAGATTGGTTTAATTTATTCTTTAATTCAACCTTAAATAGCGACATGAAAGTGTAACTCTTCTCCGTTAGGGTCACTCAAAACTGATCCTCCTTTCTTTCATGATGGTTTAAATTGGCAATCCTCAGGTATCCGGAATAAACTTCTAATCAAAGAGCACCAAAACTTGCGAAGTTACAGCTCTGCCCATAGGAAGGGCGTCACCATGGGTATCCATAAGGGATAATGATCCCCACATCATTGTCGTCCTTGTCGAAGCAGCAGGAATGCACCACCATTTCGAAAGAGTTTTCTGTGTTTTCCCACGGGGATGGTGGCAGATATTAAAGAAACTCCTCTGCGCTCGTGTAGAGAAAAAGCAAATAGCACGTAACGGATTACTAAATGGAATGGCACTATTGCCACAAATGTTTTAAAATTTAATATTAAAATTTTCAAAAGGCTCCAAAATACTATCTTTAAAGCCGCGGAACAAATCGAGTAAAATAAAAATATTTCAATTTTATATGAAAACCAACATATGTGTATTTTTATTCAGTATTTCCCAATTTTTACATCCCAGTAGTATAATTTGGAATTTTTATAGATAACTTTAAAAACGACTGTAAAAAAGGAAGAAAAAAACCCTGTCATTTTAAGATTTAAAAAATAACATGTATTATTTGTAATACAATCGACGAGTTATGAATGTGATAATATGGCAAGACATTTTTTTTGTGCAAATTGCTGGGAATATGTAACAAAATATGTTAGATATATGATCACTTCAATACACGATATTAGGATGGTGTTTATTTTTTTTAAATTCAAGTCCAGTAATTATTTACTGGATAAAATTATGTGTATTTTTCTATATTTCTAGAAAAGTAATAATTTTCATATTTAATTATTTTTGAGCCCTATTATGAGTTCCCTTCGTTTTCGTGGAATGTGACATGAAAACATATTAAAGTTTCAAGTTTAAAAAAATTATACTGATTTTAAAATTTATACTGAACGTTTAAGGAAAAACGAATAGATTACATAAAAATATAATTTTTGTAAAAATAAATTGCCTTTAGTTATGAGGATCCATTCGAAACAAAGTGTAATCAACAATTGGATAAGTTTTCGTTTGGCCTCGCATGACAATGTTTAAGTAATCCTAGTCTGACAAAATATTGATAGGAAAAAAATTTTACATTCAGCGGACATGTGAATTTCCGGGACAAAAGCAATTCCAATTATTAAAAAAATGAAATAAAAACATCAGGTATTGAAGACGCAAGCAAATGCCATTTGAACAAATTATAAATATTTAGATGGTGCGAGAAAGCTTTTCCCTAAGCAAAATAAAATTGAAGCCAACTTCTACGCCAATCTTACATTGTAAAAAAACGGATGAAAATTTCCACTTTATTACTTGGAATATTTGCATTTTATTCAACATTTTTTTTCTCTTAAATAGAATGTCGAGCTAACAAAAATTTTATTATAAGCAATTTACAAAACGAAACATCAAATGCAATAGTTGCACGTAATTTTCATCAGCTAACGCCAGCATTATTTGTCGTTTGGTAGCACGATTATCGTTTGGAAAAAGAGGAAGAACGATATTTAATCTCTGAAGTCATAAATAATTTAAAGAAGAATATATGGGTGTTTTATCACTATAATCTTATAATATGATTCCGATTTGCATTTAAGTTTATTTAATTTAATTTAATTTTAAGAAATAAAAACAGTGTACATCTGGGTTAAATGACAGAATGTAATAGTTTTTAATAGTTTTGTCATTTTAAGATTGATATAAATCAATTTTTCAAAGTTATATATTTGGGTAAAAGTCGAAAGTACGTCATCAGTATGCTTTGCTTCAAAGTTTCTCATATTTGAAATACATTTTGAATGACATTTAGTTAACTACAATCTTAATACTCCAAGTTTTACAAAAGCGAAATGTTTTTTGCTTAGAAATCCATGCAGTATAAACATTTCTTCGTGTACCCCCTCTGGACATCAGAGATAAGTTGCTCTCGTTTATCGAAGATTTTGTTTCTTTTTTCATTTTAAAAGAATTTTGTAAATTGAGAAAGGTAATATGGTTCTTCCTTAAAAAATCGTGACATTTTCATTGGCATTTTCTTGGATAACAGGGAGATTTTCTTTAAAAGTGAAATAAAAGAAGTCTCGTTTTGTTGTTTGAGACGTTTGATTCTCTTTTCTTCACTTTTTGTTTATGTATTTATGATTTCCCTCGTCATTATTCTATATTTGAAAATTTGTTATTATTATATTTTTCCTTTACTAACTATTTTTTTTCATCAAATATCACTTTGAGTCTTCAGCTGATGGTCGATAGTTTTTGAAGCTGGATCTTCAGGTCTGACATTTTAATTTAAATCCCGCCTTAAAATTTCAGCAAACAATATTAATTAAAGAATTCCTCAACGCTATCTCCGTAATACAAATGAATTTGCAAATAATCAGCTCTAGAGTCAGCATATTAATTAAGAGTTTTTGTTTTCTTGCGGTATTTCAAATGCATGTCAAAAAACAGCACTTTTTAAAAATCAGTGGCTGTTAATGCCAATCACACTTTTCCAAAAACTTATCTTTAAAGTTTCAAATTGGTAAATTAAGTCAATTGAGGCTTCGTCTTTGTCTTTCTCTGGAGGGGACAATGTAATGATTTTTTCGCATAAGAACGAAACTTGCAGGACGCAGGAACTGTCTCATCCATTTTGTGGCATTTCTGAAACGTAGAGCGCAAATCGTGAAGAGACAGATAAGTTTTTACAATTGAAATTCGAATACAATCTCAAATGCTACGCAAAATGCAACCATCACGTGATATTTTTTTTAAATTCAGAGTTCAGTAAAGGAATAAGATTGCCACAGATGAAATGTGCAGCGCAGGATTCATAGTTTAGGAATTCTCTATGACTAAGAAACTCGGTTGCTTAAATGACCCCTCAGGCAGTGCCTCTTGCACCAGGCAGTATCGTAATTTTTGTATTAGAGAACAGGATGAGATTCGATCATTGCGAATCTCCCTCCCCTTAAATCGGAAGATTCCGATTTCGAGAATTGGCCTATAAACCGGAGTTAAAAAAAACATTACAATGCCGTAATGGTAGAAAAGTTCCATTTCTGCTCCTGTTTTTTTTAAAAACAAATGCCCTACTTATAACAGCTTTAAAATATCTCAATTCGCTAAATTACATTTCCTGAATAACATACCTTTTAAATTCAAAACAATATTTTTTCAATTACTTTACCCCTTTTACTTCCAATAAATAAAGAACTTCCGTTTTCGCCTACAAGCTAATTATCCTGGATCAATGAGAGATAAAAATCTTCGAAGGATAGAACACATTAAGACAATACAAATTTTCTGTTTGCTGTTCATATTACTGTCCTTGTGATGGGCAGCATCTCGTATTAAACAAAGAAAAAAAAAGAATCCTGAAAACATTGGTGAATGCGGTGGAGAATTCCTAGCTGTATGAAAAGGACCAGGGATGATATGTTCATGAAATGACATCTAAAGAAGCCGCTACTTACACTCGCATTCTTTGAAGACAATCTGTCTCGGGAAAAGAAGAAGGGAAATTTCCTTGCCAGATTCCCGACATTAAACTTACTTTCAAAAGACACATCAACAACTGTAAAAATTAAGCACCGTGGTAACATTTACGTCATCGTACCACTCAATGGCAGATATCCCCCCCCCCATCAAGGAAAAATGAAAGGTAATTATACAAACGAGTGTTAATGCCTGTCCTCACTTGCATTGCACTGATTTGGGGACTTTTCTAAAACAAAACGAAACAAAATTCAAGTTTCATAAAATAAGATGTTTCGTACCCTAATCGATGCTTCCTGGCTGGTCCAGGATTAACAAACTACACAAGTTTCTTGATACACTAAAGCTCGAGGAATTCCTGCAAACACTTTCAAGACATTTTTTTATTGATCTTGAAACTAAGTAAAAATCTGCTATGAGGGAATAAATGAAACATGTCCACTTCAATATTATATTCTTGTTTGCGTTTTTCAGCACTAACTTTCCCTGTTAAGCCTTTATAGTTTCTTCCGAAATTTCAGTGCTAATGAAGAAATGCTGCTATTATCATCTTAAGCTCTTTTAAGCACTTCTTATTTTAACCATCTCATGCACTAATGGTTCATTACTTCTGCTTTTTCCTCTGCTACCGGCTAACTCTTACTGAGGGTTAATCTATTAGCGACAAGGTTTCCTCAAAGATTTATTTCAAGTAAGAACATTTTTTATTTTTGATATTGAACAAGCCAGAGTCTCTTTTGCAATCATTCGAATTTTGCTTTGGCATAGAAAAAAATATTTTAGAAGAAATTATTTTTTATTGGAATCAAAAAATTATTTCAGAGAATATATATATATATATATATATATATATATATATATATATATATACATATATATATATATATTCGGGAATTAAATCTAAAACATTTTCTTGTGACTATGATTCAGTTGCCCAATTTCGGCATGCTTTGAATCATTTTCAACTTTAAATATTTTAGTTTGCTCCACAGTTTCTATTGCACCTAAATTTCATGGTAACAAGTAATGATCTCAATAATTCTCATCCCATGAAAGCTGCCTCCTTTTGTGGTACAAAAAGTTTCCCAGCATTAATAGTTGCTGAATTTGTCTCTTGAAAATTTTGAGATACTCGTATTTAATGGCTTCGGTAGCAAAGTAATTTTACATTTTGTAAAGCGATGAATATATAATTCGTACTGCTTGAGACGGCTTGCAGTAAATATTGTTTGGCTTTTCTATCAACGGACTTCAATTTTTGTAATTTCAACACCAGCAAAAAACGATTAAACATCATCGAATTCCTCCAAATAAAGAAAGAAATGTTATTAGCATTTAAATTTTTCTGTAGAATTAATTCCATATTCATTGACGTAACATCTTTATTGTTTGAAATATTTTTCACCAAAAATATCACTGATTCAACAAAGTTGTTTCGTTTCGAGCATTTTTAAAGCTATAACGATGGCATACAGTTATACAAAAAAAGCTGTCTTTAAAATTGGACGAAGTTTAAAACATCTGATCATAGCTTATCTCAGACACTATGCCTTAACATTTAAAACAAGAAAATTTAGAAAAAATGGATCGCGAGATTATTTTTTCCGAAAGTGCAGAAATCAAAAAGAGAATGGCATCGCCTCTTCACAATTTCTGATTAACAATGGAAGAAAAATCGTGGGTGCAATGAAATGAAAATTATCCCATCTTTTTGAAGAAAATGAAAATATAATTTTGTAAAATAAAAGTGCAAATTTTAAATACAATTTGTTAAGAATTGGAAGAAAAATCGAATTTTCTTTATTCAATTTAATAAGGAGCTCTTTCAATGCTCTCAACTCCTAAATCTGTGAAGTATACAATGCGATCTCATTCATGCAGATCCCGTTTCTTTCAACAACAAGGCAAGGTTGGTGTAGACTGTCATCATCATATCTTTCTCACTCGTATTTCTCTCCAAAATTTGGTTTTTAGAGTTCCAGAAGTTGACAAGATCACCGCGCAGGCAGCGGCATGCCTCGCTGTCACAGAATAGAACTGTTCCTGATCCGGGAGCCTTCTGGTGCGTTTACATGCAACACTTTTATCCAAGATGGAGGACCCCTACACGTGAGTATCTGTGTTAGAGAAGCCAGCAAAACATCCCTTCAATGAAGAATGCGCCTTAAAACGCCTTTTCCGTTAAACTCGGTTTACCCCATTCGAAAACTGCAATCCTTTGTGATTTCGGAATTTGCGAAAATTGAAACATCTGGTGCATTCTGATAATTCTAATAATTGTGATCCATTTCGAAGATATTAGGTAATGTCATGTTTACCAGAATGCAATGCTGCTAATTGTGTAGTGTGTTATGATTCGAATGCTAAATGAAAATTATGATGGTTATATCGAATGCGATTTTAAAATGAAATTTGTAATGATCGTAAACGTATGCTCAAAGTGCAGTTCTATAAAATGCTCCCTCTAGCGCCGAAATGTGTTATATTTGCTGCGACGATTTTCCACGCCTCCATTGCATCCTACATCAAATTTCATGAGCAGCCGCTTCGTCTGAAGAGAGCATTAAGAGGAGTTTTCTAAATTAAAGAAACCATACGAATTCTTCTTCCCTATAATTTTGAACACGCAGCCAGTGCCTGGCGCATTTTTTGACAACGCTTTACTGAGATCGAACTTCTAAAAAAATCCACCTTCTTTTTCTGCTCAAAAAGTAAAATTTTCATTTTTCCCAGTGGCAGTTGTGATACTTACCGACAAAATAACAATCCTGCATTCTTTGATGTGAAGGTTACAAAATGCATCAGCGCTTGTGTTGGGCGCAGTTTTTCTGACATTTTGGAACGAGTGTAGATGGCAATTCAGTCGCTCAGAAAAAAAAGCCTTTTACACTCGAAAATGGGAACTGATAGAGATGGAAAGCCTTATAAATGTCAGTTAAAGAAAAGAAATGGACTGATAAAGTACAGAAAAAATACAGAATGGCATGATAATTTGCAATATCACTGGTGTCTATTGACAAGCAAGATTTTAAAGAATATAGAATGTGAATATGAGCCTCTTTGCTACAGAATAAAATGACTTCGTGTCTGCTAATATGTCAATAATCTTTTCGCAGATGGTTTTTTGCTAGAAGCTAAATGGGTACCAAAACCCGCAGAAGAACATGTCTTTAAACGTTACTTTTTTCCCCTTTCCTTAGCTATATGTTGTCTACCCGCATTTCGATATTGGAACCCATTTTGATTTTCAACTTTGATGGCACTGAAAATGTCAGAAGAAAGTCGGATCGATTTCGAAGACAGCATTTCACGCCATACCCTTAGCATTTCCAGAAGCTCCGAACGGGCGACATAGGCACAAGTTAGGATCCCACAGGAAATGCATTCTAAATGCGCAATTCTTTAAAATGTTCGTTCGCTCGGCAAAATAGACAAATTTTAAGTGCGATTACTAAAACACAGGAAGCATGTATGTACTTTTTTCATCAAAATTTGGGCACGCAGCCAATGCAGGGCCCGATTACATGAAAACAATCTTGAAATACCAAGCTTTTACAGCAAAAGCCGTTTTATTTTCTACACATAAATTGAGACTTTCGAGTTTTCTGGTGGTAGCAGAAATGGATGCTGAAATAACATTGATGTTGTTCCACCTTTTTAATGACGTATCCATTTTAGAGGCGTTCATATCAGTGATAGTTTTAACATTCACCAACTTAACAAATGATTAATTTCCATAAGTTTAATAAAGATGGGGGGGTGTTCATACCTCGACTCTATGACGCTCTTCCTCATAAGATGAGTTCACATCATTTGAGGAATAAAAAGAAGCTGCATTTCCATTGTGCAGGGAGTTTTTAAAATAGTTGGACTAGTTTAAATGTTACACCTAGGAATAAGTCATTTTGTTCAATGGAACATGGAAACAAAAAGAGACGAGTACTGCAGCCACTTTATGAATGTGATTTGCTTAAAAAGCATCGAAGGATAAAAAGTGCAATGAAGTTCAGTACAGTGCAGTACAGTTCGAATGGTTAAAGAAGAATGGTTAAAGTCTGCAATAACATCATTGCCTATAATTAGTGAAATAAAAAATGAGATAAAATATGGAGTGATAATCAGATTTCTAAATCGCATCAAAACAAAGATGAATAGAAAAAAGTTCAGTAACAGAATTTACTAATGAATAGAAACGTTGAGATTTACCTTTTAATCACTCTGATAAAACTGGACATTAATGCAAAATGAACATGCACATCATATTAAGGTTTGCTTCGAATTAAAAAGTTTTAGTCGCATAATGAACTATTCCTTTTGTCTAGCAATTCTTCAACCGGTGAAAACCTATTCGTTAATTTGAACTAGTTTCAAATAAATTCTTTCTGGAGTCTTAGGAATGAAACAGGGAAATATTATCGGCACGTTTCAGTTTAGATTTACAGCTCTTGAATCCCGCTCAGCAGAGGATAAGTAATTTTTTTCGTAATTTAAGGAACACAATTACTTCCAGTTCAGCAAATTTAATCTCCTGAAATAACGGATAATAATATACTACTGGCAGTAAATAATCAAACGATGCCAGTTTAAAGCTGTCCTCTAACAAAAACAACGTTGAAAAATAAATGGAATTTTTGTGTAAGACAAAATGAAACGGAGAACGAATAAAGAAATATAATGACCACAATCTCGGAAATAACTAGTACAGTTTTCATCGCAGGTATTTAAAAAAATCATTTGCACATGTATGATTTACTCTTAGATTACTCAATCCTTTTACACGTAAATTATGTTTTTAAAAAATTCAAATTCTTAAATAATCCTTTAAAAAAGTAAATATTATTGAAAACTCAGTAAAGTGTTTTTGGAGCGTGTTCTTATGAAATTAAATAAATAGGAAATATATTTTCTAATCAGTAAATTAAATAAAACGTTTTTTATAATCTTTTAGAATATTTACATTATTAATTAAATAAATCTGCTTCTTTTAATGTGAACATGATTAAATATACATCCTTTTGTTTCACTGCCGAATAGCTGATTTACTAACCATTAAACAGAAATAAATACATTAAAAGGATTTTAAATAAATTAAATATTTATATTACATGTATTCTGAGTCCATGAAGACTCTCATAAATTACGAATATTTACATTTTGTATAGATCCTCTGCTTTGTGAAACCAATTTAATAAAATTGGCTTGAAACATAAATGTTTGAAATAAAAGAGTTGCACTCCAATTAACTAAATAAATCATTCAGAACCAACTGCTTATTTAAAATTTTAATATCACCATTCAAATTTTTCGGACATATAAGAGCATTACAGGGACTGTCTTCAAAACGACCCTCCAATCAGATTTTGAAGTTTCTCAAGTTTAATTTTTTCTGAGATAATGAAAAATTCTAATTGTTCTAAACTATGCAATTAATTAAATTTTAAATCATTTCTGTTATTTATTAACTTATGATAATACATTTTAAATTAAAATTGAAATTTCCTAAAATCCATTATATCTAATAGAAGAAGGCAGAAACATTCATTTATTTAGTCAAAGATTGACTTACCAAGAATATTTCTCAAAATATCACCCTGTTGTGGTAATTGATCTCAAATGTGACCTATTGACAAAATCAGAATGTCACAAACTATTTAATTCTCGTTGAGATTCTTTAATATACAGTTTACCCTCTTACTACTTCATTTCTTTTATGATGCCCGTCAACTGATATTTCAGTAAGTGTGATGTGATCTTTTTTTGTAATTTAAATGTATTCCTATTAATGCGTTTCCTAACTATGTCATCAGTGTCCATTCTAAATAATGAAATGTTATAAATAAAACTGTCTCGTGTTGGATATGCATCTTTCTCATGCCTGATCCATCTAATCAAAGACAATATTCAGACAGAGGTTTATTCTGAAAGTTAGCGCTGTAGAAATTGTCACCTATTAACAGTAAAGAAAAAAGTGTGCTTTCGAAATTCAATTTTTGGTGAGTCATAATCTACAATTACATACAGCATTGATTAATTGAAATTTAATCTCCTGTTTTAAACACTGTATAAACTGAAGGTGAAAAAGTGAAAATTAAATTTTTTTTTTTAATTTATTCGAGCAGATATAAAATATGCTTTAAGCATGTAATGACGAATAAAATTAAATTCAGAAAGTCGCATACTCTCTAATTTTTAATTAGACAAAATGAAAAAAAATTCCAAATCAGACAAATTAAATTCCTAAAAAGACTGTTTCTTCATAAGATTACATTTTGTATAATTAGTTAACACAGAAAGGTTGTTAAATTTCATTTGAATAAAATTTAAAAGATATTAATATTATTATGATAATACTTTTTTTAAAAAATTAATTTTATTCTTAGTTATAAAATTAAAAAAAAATGTTTCAATATTATTAAAAATATACAAATCAGAACTCATCAGCATTTCAAAAGGATTCGAAAAATTTTCACCCTTATATTAATAAGTAAATAAATTAGCTTTAACACATTTTATCACATTTATCACATTTTATCGAAATTAGAATCTAGAAAGCTTAAAGCAATTCTACTGGAAAAAAATTATTTATTATTTTTACATTTTCAATCAGTTCCTATTGCATATTTTTAAATTCCATTTGTAGGCACATTGTTAGGATTATTGCTTTTGTTATAGAAAAATCTTTTTAACAAAGTCTGATTTGATACAGAAAAAAAGCTATTCTACACCCAGTTTTCCCAAGAAAATATTTTTATAAAAGAAGAATATTTTTTAAAGAAATTGCAAACATATCTTTTTTTTAAATGTAAAAGATTCCTTTGCCTTTAGCAATTTTTGTTTCCGAATAATTTTATAAATTTAACAAAAAAATATATCATTATTTGAAAAAATTTAAATCTCAAACAATATATTCATATTTTTCTGAAGATAAGTAAAAACATACTGATAGCTTTATAAATTATTTTCTTAAATTTGATCAATTTTCTGCGGTTACATATTTTTTTCTATTAGTTTCTTAATTTTAATGAAATACAAGTTGTAATTCCTCGATAAGTGTTTTTAAAAGTCAAAGGGAATACACAAACGGCAATTTCCAATTCGTCAGATGATTGAAAAATGTTTTTTTAATCTGCAGATTCGACAAATAATTTCAATTTTAAAATGCAATTTTTGAATCAGAATTCTCTATGAAAAATATGTACAGATGTGTAATTCATTCAAATTAAAGCTTAAAGTAATTTCAGAAAATTTTTAAAATCAAAAAATATATATCTAAGTTAATAATTTGTTTAAAAGTATTCTTTCTTATATTATGAATACAAAAACAAGCTTAAACATAAAATATAATTCATTATATTGAAATCATAAAATACTTACTCATAAAATGAAATTATAAAAATAAGTAAACTCCAAAACTTTAAAAATTTCATAATATAACAAACAATGATATACTAAATATAAAGATTTTGTATGGCATTGACACTATGTCATTCGATATTTTAAATAAAGGTGGGTATTGTTAAAATATCGTAACAATATTTCGGCGTTTTTTTTTGTCTACAATTATGGGTCTTTCAAAAAAACAAGATCCAATTTTAACAAAAGGGTTAATTATTTGTCTTTTGGTTTGTTCAAAGTAAATCAAAAAGTGATTTCTGTAAATATCGGAAATAAAAAGAAAATATTTCTTATTTGTCTTATGTTAATGGATTTTTGATTGCATATATTACAAGAAATATTGCACGAACGGTCAACAGTGTAAAAAGAATAATAAACAAAATGTTGCTCAGTTGACAATTGAAATAGTTATTCTAAACTATCTGAATTTTTCAAAATTATTTTAATCATTAATATGATATTTTACCTCCACCACAATCCGATTATCTTATTCCTCTTTATAGTCTGAAAATTATAGAAGTTCATATTTACCTTGATCCAAACTAGGCAAAATATGATTTTCAAATTATCAATTAACTTCCCCATTATTACATCTAGTCTTTAAAATATATCAAATATATCGATTATACAATTTCTCATTATGAGCATTTATGTTATAATATGTTAATATGTCTGATAATCTTCCAATGCTTCTATTTAAAATACGTAAAAATATTAGCTTAACAATTCTTATATATATCTTAGCGTTCCTGCAATGGATTTATTTAAAGAATCTCTTATCAAATTTTCTAGCTGCATATGTTTCAGATATAATTAATTTAACGCGTTTCAACTCTTTAAAATGTCAGCGCATTTCTGTGAATGTTGCAGTTCAAATTTTATATTTCCAAAATACTTTATCCCGCATTTCAAGTGAAATATTGTCAGATTCATTCTACAAAAATTTTATACTTAATTTTAATGTAAATTTTCAGCTTGAGAAAAAAAATACGACAGCGTCGAAACATTGTTGCTATTTTTTCGACTTAGCACAGGCCATTCCTCAAGGAAAGCCTCTTAAAATAATAAATCAATATCTTCTAATGCATTCGCTTATTTAAAATTATGAAATTTCTTAAAACTTAATGCTCCTGTATTTCTAAGTGGTAAGACACACGAATAGTTTAATAAAATATTATGTACATTATTGTTTAAGATATAACATTTTTGTTAAATTGAAAAAAAAATAGCAAAATATGAGATCGTTTTTTTTTTTTATTTTCCTATAACCGCGAAGAACGCTAATCTTTCATTAAAGATACATTTAAAATATTAAAACCAACTAAAATCCTAATGATTCCATATTATCAGATTTTAAGTATTAAAATATGCAAATGAACGCCTTTCGAATTTTCTCTTTAATTTCCCCAACCGATCTTTCAGCACATTTCTCCTTAACCCTAGAAATGTAGCCTTTAAAAATTAACAAGAATGCTAAACTTTCATCTCCTAGACGAAGTGTATTTAAAATCAAATTTTAAAACTAATTTAAATAAAAGCACACTACCTGCAGATGATTTTATAACTCTTGATTTTCACGTAGGATAAAAATATTATTTATTTATTTTCGAAACAATCTTTACATATATATGCTTGATGTTCTCCACACATTGCTCTTGAGCATAACAAACAAAGGTTGCACGTCATTCTGCGCAAAATTCACATTTTTTTTAAAATTTCAGATTGTTTAGGTCGTTGAATGTTTGAATTCAATTTTAGAAGTTCACTCATAATAGTCCTTATTGATGTGGGTGAAGTTGGTATGCTGAGACCCTTCTGTATCCATGGAGCAAGAAGCACTTCAATAAAATCTTCATCTTCTGATTCATTCTCAGAAGCAGAAGTATCTCCCTCACTTAATTCTTTCAATGATTTACGGATAGCTTCTGGACGGCCCACACATTTTCTCAGTGAAAACGCTCCGACATCTCCAAATATACACAGAAATACATTCTTAATGCTAACGGGACAGATAACCATTCGTCTCTGCGACGGCTATTGTTCTGGATATACTGCAAGCAGAAACATTTCGGGGAAAAGGAACGCCCTCATCTGTAGTTCTCAAGGTCAGATTAATGTAGTGATTAGAATGGCCCATTTACCGTTATAGGAAAAGAATAGTCAAAGTTATTTCGTAAGCTGTCGTCTAGGAAACGAATAGTTAACATTCCAGGGTTAAATTTTCATCATAAATTAAACTCCTATTTAAAGCACAGTATTTGATAGGTCTATGCATTTGAATAATAGGCAAATCATGGAAAATCTGCATTAAAATACATGATCGGGATCACATGGTCTGATCACCGAATTAATATTAACTCGACCATTAACTCTTTTATCCAGTAATTTAATTCTTTCTCGGGATACAAGTTAAGTGGAAGTAACCCTATTTTGCACGAAAAATATTAACTTTAGATTTTAGATTTTATTTTAAAAAATATTGTTCGAATATTAAAGCGCGTTATTCTTTCTTATTTCACTCCATTTAAAATACGTTGCTATCTTTTCCAATAGCATTAATTTATCTCACAAACAGTGCAAAATAAAAAGCTTGCTTTAATTTTTGAAAGCCATAATTCTTTTTCAAAAGCTGTGGCTTTTTTAATCAGAGATTTAAAAACTTCTAATGAGAGAGAGATATTTTTTGAAAAATATCTTTGAATTGATAAACTCAGATTTTTTTTTTTGAAAAATGTGTAGCATTAAAATAACTTTAAAATATAATATAAAAAAATCTCAATCACAGTAATTAATAGAAATCACTCCCCATGTAATCATTTACAAATCATTTTAAAACAGATTAAAATTCAGATAAAAAAAATTACAAATTGAATGAAAAATTCCATGACAGAAAAATAAAATGTAAGAAAATTCTAATTTTTGAAATTTTCAGCAATCACTGAGCTTTTTGGAAAAATATTATTCTTTTTTATTGATAAAGCAACACACAAATTTTCTTTTGTGCCATACTACTAATTTTCGCCTCAAAATTTCTTATTAAGGTAATAATTACCGCTTCGGCGTTCAAAATTTTCTCACTATAGAGATTCTAAACGTATAAGCACAATCATTTTTTTTAGAAATCTCTGTTTTAATGGGTCTAATATTTTTTTTTTCATGAGTTACGCCATTTTCGTGATTGAAATATGTTTATACGCGCAGGAGGTTAGTTAAATACTTGTGAATAAATTAAACTCACAGATCATCAATAAATAGAAGCGGCAATTAATTAACAGTTATTTGATATTTTAGAGCAGATTTAATGCTAAAAATGCCCCTTCGTGTTATATGCATTTGAAAAAATAGAAACAGATCAGTCAAATTGAACAGATTTTGATCTTTTCCTCAACCTTTAACGACGGTCTTATACTGCAGCTGCACAACTTTCTGCATGAAATTCATTTGTCATGAGTATTAATCAGTATTTTGTAAACAATGTAAGGGCATTGTAATTTATGCATTTTTACTTTTATTTATTTTTTAAAGGGTGAGGTTAAGAAATAATTCTTCGGCATAAAAATTCAGTCCATTCCATACTAAACTCCACAGAAAGTTCCCTTTTTTGGACAAATATTTCTTCAAGTATTCCGACAATAGAGCGAGTTAAAATTATTAAAAAGAGATGAATTTCTTTAAAAGAAGTTTTTATTCTTGTCCCGAAAATGAGGGCAAAACATGTTTCAAAAAGTGCTCAATAGAAATAAGTGGAAGATGATTTACATATCTTAATTAGAGAAACCACTCATTATCTTCAGCACACTGAATGTTTGAATGTCAAAACTCTTTACTTATTTTCATTATGTTTATTAGAATTACACGTTGATGTCAATATTTGATGACAACTGATAACAATATTTTGGCATCGTGATAATTTATGTCATAACAATAGAAAACTAGGCTAACATATTACACAGAAACGCCAACAATCATTTCTAGTATTTTCAAATTTATATAAGTTTTGAATGAATAGGATGTTTGTCTCCCCTAAGAACTCAATATTAACCATTAATGTTTGAAACATATAATTTACATAGAAAGAAAAGAAAACCAAGATCCCCTCTGAGTTTTTGTTCACAGTGTATAAACATCCTAAAAATATAACTCCGTGCTGCCTTATAGCATTTGAAACAAACATTTTGATTTAATATTTTAATTATGAAACGTTTTTATATTCAGGATATTTGCTATTTAAAATAATGTTCATCAATTCTTTTTCAAATGTATACCATGCAATATTTTAGCTTTATTCAGAGTGCCTTAAATCTCATTAATTAAGGTTTTTCGTACCTAAGTCTTTTCAAATAAGCTTTTCCAAAATGACAACAAGGCAAAATAAGATGAATTGAGATTTTTGAATTTATTATCCTTCATTTCTTCTTGTCTTTTAACTTTATTAAATATCTCAATTATATAATTTATAAATTTATAAATATGATCACTTGTGTAATAATACTGAAGTCCAGCTAATAATATTGAATTATTTCTATTAAATTTGCATTAGTACAATAGCGTAAGCGTAAAAATATGTATTGACATTCTTAAAACGGGATTATTTAATGAATATTTAATCAAATTTTCAAATATAATAAACTTAACACGTTTCTTTATTTTTTAACCCTTCAAGCAGCTGGAACGTAGAAAGTCGCTCCAAGGTGTCACTTGAAAACCGGCAGGAACGTAGAAATCCTCTCCTACGTGTCGCTTTAAAACCGCCAGGAACGTAGAAAGTCTCCTTCCGCAAATATCTCTTAACACGGCTACCCCGTAGAAAGTCGCCATTGCTTTCCCCCCTTAAGGGTAATAAACGAGGTGCGAGATCGGCTTGTTAGAGGTCATTTTCTGGTTTCCGCTGGCAGTTAGAATGCGGGTGGTCCCTCCAATTAGTGGAATAGGAAAGCACTCCTGAGAATAGGACTCACTTTCTTGTAAGAATTCGCGATAACAGGACCGATTGGTGATATGAGCTGTATACTTCATTCTTTCTTTCAATATTTCATTTCGAATCCAAGAGAAAACTATTATACTTATTAAAGATAGGGAAACCCTCATATATAC
>JAOUZG010034001.1:0-15743 GCA_026289955.1 Argiope argentata | reverse complement strand
TATATATATACAAATTAAAATATGATTATTATCCTCACTGTTTCATAGTGTTCTTTACAATATATAATAACAATTTCTTTACAAAATATATATCTGAAGATTTTCAGTAATCGTAAAAAAGAGATAATAAATAGCACGATATATTATTATAATAAAAGTATTATTATTATCTTTACCGTTCTCCTCATCATCGAAGTAATATTTTTACATTATTCTTTTATATCCTTAAAAATTATTCAAATATTTTACATCATTCAAAAATATTGAAACAATATTTTTACAAAATATAATAACTGAAGTGATAATATATAACACCAGATATTATTATTATGAAAATATCATTATCCTCACCGTTCTCCTCATCGAAGCAATATTTTTACAAAATATAACATCTATACCTTTAAGTAACAAAAAAAAAGGTGATAATATATAGCCCAAAATATTATTACAGTTAATAAAAAGTAAAAGGAGTTTAGCTTCTTGAATATCATCATTTCTAAAACTTTTCGGTTTTGCATAATAGTTATCTCGATTTTATGTGACTAGATATTCATTATTCTTCAAATACTTGCATCTGGGGAAATATTAGGGATTCAGAAACTACAATTTGCTTTCTCAACGATTTTGTTTCTTGTAATGGATATATTATTGGCCGAAAGTACGATTTTATTGCAGAACAATAGTAGACTAAGTGTATACAATATATAAATTATTAATTTATTTCCAGGCAATATTTAAATCTAACGACAATTTAAAGGTTTTTCTCTTTATTCTAGTCTTATAATCTTTCGTTTTTATATTACCTATCTCCTTCTGCTGCTCATGCGCAGTAGTGAGACACGATTTGAAAGAAAGGGAAGTTTACAAAATTGTGTTGTTTCCTCAATATAAGAAATAGGGATCTGAAAGCTTTCTAGTCCTAGAAATTTAACTATGGGCTCAAAATGTGAAAAAAAGATAAAGAAGCAATAGCAATGAATAAAAAATAATTCAAAAGTATTACGTAGAAATCTTTCCTGTAATTGAACAGATAATAATTCTCTTATATAAAGATTTTTTTTTGATACTTCATTTCGAAATTTTATCGTCCATTTCAAAAATTCTTTATAACAGAAACTAACATTACGAAAAAAAATTAAATCCTTTTTTTCTTTTTAATTAAACAAATTAAATAAGAATAAATGCAAAATTAGTTATGACTTAGCTATTTTATTTGTATTTAAAATCTACAAACATAAATTGAAAACATAATTATATTTTTTATTAATTATTAATGAAATTTTTCAAAAATAGTTATATTTATTTATATAACGTATATAGATATATATATTTAATACATAGGTATATATTAACAGAGGATAAATTAAAGTTAAAAAAGAATGTAGTGAAAAAGTTTTTAAATTTTCTTTTCAATACGTTTGGTACACAATGATGCCAGAAAAACGATGGTTAAATAAATATTTCAGACTAGATACAGGCATGCTTCCTCCTCATATCAAAAATCGAAGTTCATACAGTCCTCAGAAGTTTGAATTCTGTTCTTACGATTTGAAAATCATGAGTTTAGTTTAATTATACTAAGGTCAAGTTGCAAAACAGCGCTAGGACTATTTTGAGACTTCATCATTCTGAGTAGCATTCAGATAACGAGGATAACACCAGAGCTGGCACCCAACACAAGCCATTGCACCAGCTGGATGGCATTTGACCCTGACGGAATTAACGTGCAAACGACCCCCTTTCACGACGATTCTTCGGTGGAATCGGGCCTTGAACTTGAAACCTTACAGCTCACTAGCCGAGACCGTATTTCCAGGTCACCGCGAGGCCCTCGAGAACATCATGAAGTAGTATGCCTCTTCTAAAATAACCCTAATAATAAATTTCTTTTGAAACTTTACCACAGATTTAATTTGCGCTAGACTCACATTCACTACGGTTTTTCTGCGAAATGAATCGGGTTTAAGCCTGAATTCTTTGATTTCTGTCACCTTAGACCCAGATGACTAAGTATATTCAAAGTTCAGGTAGTATTTCAAGTTATTTATTTTCTATACTATTAAAATTTAATGTATTGTAAAGGAAATATGAATATAAGAATATTATTCGTTTACAAGAAAGAAATTGCGGAAAAGACATCTTTTTTCTTTTTTAAGACATCATTTAAAATTTTCATTTGTTCAGTCTTTTGGGCACAAATATGAGCCCCAGTGGCCTGGTGGTATAGTTTCGACTCCTAATTTATAGGGATTCAGGTTTAAAATCCGATTCCACCGAAAAACCGTCGTATGGTGCGGTGAGAAGAATACCATTTCAGGTGCCGTCCTCTTCATCTGATGGTTACGATATCTTTCCAAAATACCCCTAGAATGGTTTTACAATGAAACATTAATATAACAAAACTAAACTTCCGATGCAATTAATCTTTTTCCTTCCTGGAACTTAATTATTTAGATATTCAACATTCAGATAGAGCTATTAACTGAAATAGATGGTTGAATTGAAAATAAATGGGAAAAGTTACTCAGTATTTCAATCCTGACAAAGAATTTATTTCTCTTATATAAACCTGTTACTGATATTCCTCCTGAGAATTTTGCAATCATTTATATAGTTGCTCAAGAAAGGATTTTGTTGTTGTCCACATTTTATTTTTATATGGTAAGATGCACATTGATAGAATTTAAATCTTTGGTAAATAGTTGGAATTTTGTATTTTTACGAAAAACTTTAATCAATGTCTAACGGGAACTTAAAATTAATTAGAATATTAAATTTATATTTCAAAGGTAATATACACTACGGAACACTTTAAGCCATGTTGATATAAACCTTAATTTTTTTAAATGAATGAAAGTTTTTCACAATGATTTTCTTTTCAAAACTTTTATTATATCTCTTTTGATACATATTATCACTTGATGGTTTTTGGAAAAATGTGCAATCAAATATGATGTAACAAAGATGAGGTAAAAACAATTCACATTATTAAGTAACAGATATGTTGTATCGTAGATGCAAGTTATTGGATATCATCTTTCAATGTTACTACCAATGTTTTTTGGTAGCTATGGATATTAATGTTTCATTTAATACTGTAACCAGATACATTTTACCTCGGAACTTATCAGTGTTAATTGTCAGAGGCCAAGAAAAATTCTAAATTCCAATGTCCTACGCATTTTTTTTTTGGTTTTAAACTCAAAGATTCTTGATTTTTGGAGACTGTTCCAGCAGAATAATAATTCACTTCGATTTCAAGTATGTATTAAATATGGAAATGTATCTAAAATGAAAGCAAAACGATAAAATAATATATTTAGAGTGGTTGTTGAACATTTTTGTACTTTTGTAGATTGAAAAATAAGATTAAAAGAATACAGTCAAAATACAGAGTCTGTATACTCTAATCTTCGAATATATAAAAGCTTTTATTCTCTAGAATATTTTTTAAAGCATTCTTAGATGCACTGCTATATTTTCATCTAATAGCAAAGATTATATATACCCAGAAAAAGATTTCAACAAAGAGACAAGGATATCATTTAATTGACATTGATAATCATTAATAACAATAACAAAGAAATTCTTTATATAAACCTGATCCGAAAAATTGTCAAAGTAATAAAGGTTTACTGTAACTAGAAGATCAATAACGACGAAAACTGGTTAGCGTACATGACCACCAGTGCTACAACACTTTTATTTAACCCCAGTTTCGGCGTTAACCGCAATAAAAGTCAACACAAATCTCCAAAGATATCATAAGAACTTATTTTTTCACCAAATAATGGTACTTTCGCGGAATATCATTCTTTTCACTGTCTCGTATCGAAGTACATAAAGAAAACGTTGTAATATTTAAAAAAGTGAACTTTGAACTTTAATAAATCTTACCCTTCAGAAGACCGTAATTCCAAAAAACACTTTTAAGGCATTATGTCTGCATGTCTGTCTATGAGCAAGCTGAAACAGAAATGTCACAAGTTTGACTAACAAATTTTTTTGTGAAGATTTTAGACCAAATTTACAGATGTCTATCAAATTTTGAAGAAATAAGTCAAAAATATATCTGCATGGTGGTCCAAAAAGAAGAATAAACGATAACTATCAAATGAAAAGGGCTATATAAATGGAATTTGGAACACAGATTTAGAATATAAAATACGTATTTCTATCAAATTTTAAAGAATTAATCGTCTATTGTTTTGTATTTTTGCAGGCATTCTAACGCAATGACTTCATTCAATGTAATTCCAAATGTATTTACTAACATAACTACAATTCCAGATCTAACCACATTTCCGGTTCAAAATTTTATCTCAATCGGTAAAAGAAAATTTCTAGAATAAATTTCTTAAGTTTAATATATATGTGGGAGGAAGAAGATATGCCCTTTACGACAGAGTATGTAAAATTGTTTTGAGGGCAATGATAAATTTCCCCTTTTCATTGACTAAATGTCATTTGGCTTTGAAATCTAATCGAAAAATTTCAGCTTTTATGAGTAATATTGAAAATTTTATTTAAAATGCTTTTGAAATTTTATTCAATTTCTACTAATAGTTCCCACTCTTCCTATATATATATACATATCTAGTTCAAATTTTCAATCGCTAATAAAATAGTTATGATTCTTCCACTCAAGTTCAAATTCATTTTTTAAACCTGAAGTGGATGGCAATGGACATTAATACAGTTTTTTAAAATATTAATGAATTCCTTAGTTATTTTTTAATTCTTTGAATAGATTTATAGCAGTTTATAATGAAAATTGAGCTCAATAGGTGATAGCTCAATCGTTAATATGCAAGAATTTCAGTATATTTTAAGCGAAGGCGAAGAATTTGAATTCAATTCTTGCGAAAATCGATATTTTTTTGATAAACTTATTATATTAACTGTAGTTACGTAATAAAAAGTAAATAAAATAAAGTTTTTCATTGCTGGCCAAAGTAAAAATTGACTTTAATATTTTATTAAATTACTTGTTTTTATTTTAAATACCTGAAATATTAAATAAGATAATGCTACCGGTTATGCTTACTGTAAAAGATATTTAAATTACTGGAGATTGTTCGTTTTAGATTCTTAACTGACAACGGTTTTTTTTCTAAAATGATAATTTTAAATTCTTTTAGCCAAAAAATGTGGTGGTTGAAAAATATGTTAATATCCCAGATAATAATTAATGGGATGAACGCTCTGCTATAATATTTCTTTGCTTTAAATCAAGAAAACAAAATTATAAAAAACGATTCAAATGAAATCTGCTATGCATATTTCAATGTATCATGCCAGAACCTAATTTCTTAAACGGGCAAACACTACGTGCTCGTGCAGGTTAAATTAGATTTTTTATTCATTTTAATCGTCTCATCGAATGAGTCAATTTAGTATTGCTAAATTGTCTCGCATTTATTATTTAAAAAAAATATTACATTTCCTATTTATTTCATTTTACATAATCAAGTGTTCAAAAGGACACTATTTCAAGATTTTGTTTGCTGTAGTCATTAATTTATTTTTTTAAAATCAAAACTTTTGTAATTGTGATGGCAACCCGTTATTAAAACCTGATTTTTTGAGATACTCGTGCAGATAATATATTTTTTTAACTTTTTTGCCTACGAAGTTTTGTTGACGCCAAAAACATCATCTTCTGACACGATAATAACAAATAACGCACACTCTGCCGTTGCTATGAAAATAATTTTATCAAGGAGTGGCCATTGCTTTAACTGAAATTCTCCTCTCTTACAGTCACATCGTTACTTCACCCATTTCCGAAGCCCGTTTAATCTGGAAACGAATGCGTTAGTTCATTCATTTGTTACGCCGTTACCAGGAGATCGCTGTCATCCTCGTGATTTTCGGTGAAGGCAGAAAGTGGGGAATCTAGGCTAAAGCACAAAAGCGCTGTGATGCGCTCACCGGCAGTTGTTTAAGAGTAAGCTATCGCGAAGCTATCTCATTTTTCATGAGAATATTACAACATGACCTTCAACAAAGATACTTTAGATTTAAAGAATATACAAGTGAATTATTTGAATGAAATGGTTTTTTTAAAGAAAAATTAAGGTAGAAAAAACAAGTAATATAAAGCAATTTTAAGTCAATTTCCATTTAATTCAACAAGGAAATTTTTTATTTTAGTTACTTTTTATCAAATAATCAAAAATAATATAAATATTTTATTAATAAATGACTGATTTTCACAAGAATTCAGCTTGCGCTCTTCACCTTCAGATGAAACCCTTGCCTTTGACCGATTCGGCTATTGCCCTTAAAATTCTATTTTCATTACAAACTACTAAAACTTTTTTAAGGTATTAAAGATTAATTAATCAATATTTCATAAAAATATACTAACATCGAGTGTTCATCCACTACTAGTTGATAAAAGGGTATTTGAACTCGAGTGGATGAATAAAAAGTATTTTATCAAAGAGTGAAACTTTGAACAAAATATATATAGGAAGAGTGTGAACTAATAGTAGGAATTGAATAAGATACTAGGAATTTTGGAGATGAAATGAAAATGAATACCATTTTGTATTAAGATCCAGGTTTATTTTACAGCTAGATGGCTCAGGTTATCAGTTACTATGTCTACATTTTTTATAAATAAATAATTTAAATATAACTTTATGTTATTTATTCCATCAAATTGTATAAAATTATTATGCTATTGCTAACTTGCTTTAATTCTGCTTATTTTGTGCATAAATCTTATAAATGGGACAGTCAGATGGCATCACATTGTACCAAAACATAAATGCCGGATTAATCTATTTTCTAAATTTTTTGATATTGTAATTCCACTCTTTTTTTACCTTATAAACTGAGAAGATATTAAACAGAATCTTTCTCCTTAAGATCTCAAAAATGGAAGAAAATTATGTGATTAGATAGTTTATGGAAGAAAAAAATATTTTAAATTTTAAATTAACAATGTAACCAATCATTGGAATTAAGTCAAAAATATTTTAAACTCTATTATAGACAAAATAAATTTAGGAAAATTTTGCATAGTTATTAAATTTTTACCATTTAAAATCACGTTCTAATTTTGAAACGGTGCAACATATATTTTAGGGCAATGATTTTTTTTCTAAAATTATCTTATAAAAATGCTAAAATTCAGTTCAATTCTTAATTTATTAAAATTTTTTTAAAAAATGCTCTAAATGGGACATTTTTGACTTCAAGGAAATGCACCTGCCATAGGTCACACACACACACACACACACACACACACACACACACACACACACACTTATTATTACTATTGATATTTGCATCCTTTTATTTGATTATTATTTACCATGTTTTGGAAATATTAGTCATACCATTCACCTGGAATGTTTTAAAATTTTTTTAAATGTGATTTCTACAGCCTTTCGTTAGATGAACATTTTGCCTTTTTAGGAAACAGAAGGAGGGGAAATCAGGACTTCAAAAATGCAAATATTGAGTTGTAACCTCCACCGAATAACCAAAATACTACGACCATTTTCATGTCGTAATCCATTTCGGAAAAACTATGGAAATTTCCGGAAGTTGCCCAGTTAGAATATAATTTTCAAAAAATTAATTTATTTTTCATCGAATGTGAGATTGATAATTAATGCAGGTCAATTATTACATTTAAAAAGTTTTATTCTTTCTCCTGCATTGTACTCAAATGCTTAATCCTCCCTTAATTTATAAGAAATGCATAGATAACAAGAATCTATTTGTATATATGCAAATGTTTTGAATCAATAAGCATTTTTCTGAAACTTAAACACGCATTTGCTGGGAAGAGGATAACGTGATTCATGATAAGAATTCAATTCGCCAACGTGTTACAACTATTATAATTTGCAGCAGCTGACACGTTTATGGAACTTAAGAAAATTCTGACATAAAGGATGATAATTTAGATCAAGGTAAGTACCACAGCTGCATCCCATTCTCCAAACCCCAACAACTGTGATCTTAAACGAGCAGTTTAATTTACGCTACAGACAATTACGGAGGTCTCTTGAATCTGCAATCTTCTAATTCTGAGATTATTATTTTTATACTAGACTAACACTGATTTATTTCTTAATTTGATTTAAAATTAAAATTTTTAATTGGTAACTATTTTTTTAAACTTACAATTTTTTTCATAGCTTAGGAAATTTTCTTAACCCTAACGTCATGTCACTAACCACCATGGAACTGTTTTCACCTTCCTCAAAAAGATATGAAGTGAAGAGTGAAAGCCAGACTGGGAAGAGTTGACTGGGGTAGAAGCTGGGGTTCAAAAATTTAAATAAATTCTTGAAAGAGGAAAAAAATGTATCAAATTTCAATCAAAATACAAGAACCAATTTAATTTAGCTAGAAACATTTTCAATATTTATTTAATACAATGAAGAATTCGAAAATTAAATAGAATCTTAAATTCATACATAGCAGAGTTAATAATAATTATAAAAATAAGTAGACAATAAATTGTTTGAAATTTTCAACTTGCTATATATACTATACCCTATTATGATTCTTCACAGAAATTTTTTTGCTAAATCTAGAAAGCATTCCATTTTTTTCTCTTCAAAGGAGTAACTAATTTTTAATGAGATCCTTTATTTAAGCTTTAGTTACTTTTATTAATGTATTAATAAGAGTTCTGGTGCTTATACGCTGCATCCTGAAAATTTAAAGGCGCAATTTCCTCCATGATTGAATTTCTTCCTTACATGTGTTATAAGAATTCCTTGACCAACAAACCACGAATAACCATTGGTTATTAAAATCTCATATAAGTTATAAGTACAAAAATAAAAATGTGTTCAAGAAACCAATGACATTTGATTTGTTTTTTTCTCTTATTTTTTTTCTTTGCTATTGAATCATTAGTGTAATTGATAGAAAAAATGAAAGCTTTTTTTAAATTTTTTGTTAAGCATTTAAAGCATTCAAAATCATTATAGTTCTGTATATTGCTTTAAAAAATCATTTAGAAGTTTTTTTTATTATTTATGTCAACAAGATGTAGATTTAATATATATCTTTACATTCATCAACTAAAGAGTTTTTTAACAAATGAAAATGATTAAGCGTAATGAAGAAATTTCCGAATATATATTTTATGTATCTTAATAATTTATTAAAAATAAATAAATAAAATAAAAGGCAGATTAAAGAATAATATATATCTTTACATTCAGCAACTAAAGAGATTTTAACAAATGGAACATATTAAACTTGATGAAGAACTTTCCGAATATGCATTTCTTTTATCATACAATTTATAAAAAAATAAATAAAAGTATTTCATTGATATTAATTACTTACTTGAAATCGCTAAATTTTTATTCTGAGTTTTTTTATCCTTAGGAAATTAAGAACGAAATCTACATTAAGAAGTATTTAAAATGCCATTTAAAAATAAGAAAAGAAATATTAAAATAAAAATATATTATTATACTTTAAAAAAATATTATATTCTATTTGTGATAACAAATTTTAAAACTAACTAGAATTCAATACATATTCTCTCACTCAACAATTTTGACAATGATCTTTAATTTTTGAGAATGAATTTCAATATCGAATTTATAGAATTTAGTTCGTAAACTGAATCCGTGACTGTCTGACATATATGTTTTTCAAAATTATATTTTTTGATTTACTAAGTAAAAAACTAGGAGATACATCGAAATAAGCTAAAGTTATAGAAAAATATAATACTTTCTTATTGTATATTTAGCCCTTTTGCTCCTTCATTATGTTTTTTTTTTGTCATTTGAGTAAATAAAGAATTCGAAATATATGGGTTCGAATAAAAACCAGATAATAGTCTTCTCAAAACTTTCTAGCACACTTTCGAACAAAGATGTTTACCCAGAGAATACTTTGTATGACATTGACATACAATAATAATCGTTGGCGTTAATACAGTCCTTTTACTATTTTAGCAAGTTATTTGGCTATAAATCCATTGCACTATAGTAATACTATTTGAAAATTAAAATTTTGATTTTGAAGGGTTTTTCAAGACTCAATGAAACAAAAATTTGACTCAGAATTAAACTTATTATCTCCAAATCCCATACCATATTTGATAGATTTAAATTATTGCGGTTTTAAGTTATTTTGTGTGCATGTTTCTGATTGTACAAAACGACAGACGTTCCCTGCCTTGTTAAATTTGAGTCAAAATTTGATAACTGTCCAGACTATAGTTGTTAATTCTGTGTAGCGAGTTTTATCTATTTGGCTCTCTTCGCCTTGTAGTTATTATGTTAAATTATATTTGAACAACTACGTAGACAGACATCCTCTGATCATTTACCACATTTCATTAATCCAGAACAAAATATTTTTGAGCTGTTTTTTTCACAGGCAGAAAGACGGGCATTTTTCCAAAAAATGTTTTGAAATCATGGAGATATAAAACTTGGAGATAGATTAAAATCTTGAGTTCGAAATATTTGATAATTAGTTTACTTTCTCTCCACTAAGTATATGAGAAAACAAAAATGTGTAATAAACGTTTGTGTCTCAAATGAAGAAATGTAAATATGATCTATTTCATCTATAAGAAAAAAGTGTACTTTTATTAGACATATCTACAAGACTATAAGTTTAGTAATATTCTTTAACAATATATATTGTTTCATGCATAAATCAAGAGCTTTATTACAGTTGGATTGTATTAAGTATGTTATTCTGAATGAACCTAAGTAGCTATTAAAATATCATTGTACGAATTATTTTCATACTTATAGAACTATGACATTAAACCTCAGAAACTCATTTGCAAACTCTACTCAAGGCGTCAAACCGCACTCTGACACACGATGTCTGACAAGTATAGAAACATATAAATTATATACGATATTCAGCATTAGTCTACTCACATTAGTAATGCTCGCCACTGTGTGCATTGTTCTGATGAAATGCTTACTACATTCTCCTCTATGCGATTCACGCTCACTTTGATATTTAAGTATTATATTAACTAAAGTAAACGGTATGATTGTAGGAAATGACTTCAGATAAAATTGCTATTTGGCAAATTAATTTTAAATGCTTGATAATCATTAAGATATTGGGGAAATGATTATATTCTGTGGTAAGATGAGTTTTTTTTTCTTTAAATTATTTTGATTAATGAATCACTCCAACTAAAATTACATTTAATTATAAACTACTGAATCAATTATTTTCTTAAATTGAGTAATTAGAAGATATTTTAGATATTACAGATTAAATGTTTTAAATTGCACTCGAAAATTTATAATTTATAATGAATTACATAATTTGTTAAAGAATTTTTTGAACAGAAAACTTATAATAAAAGAGCTTATTTAAATATAATATTAACTTTGAAATATTTCAATGTTTGATGTTCTTTATTTGTCGTATATGAAGTGTTCAAACTTGAATGTTAGGATCATCAAACAATTGGATCTCCATAGTTGAACGTTTCTGGAGGTTTAAAATCTAAAACAGATAAATATTTATAATATGTTTTTCGGTTTGTGAAATTGTTTCTGCGCTAATAATGATTGATTTGGTCAAACAATTAATTTGAATTTCCGTACTTGAAATATAAGGGTTCAAAATTTAATACGGATTTTGTATTTGATAGTAAGATCACAATCAATTTCCATAAACACAGTTTCATGAAACTGTTAATTATACAGTTTGCATGTTAATGAGCCGTTGTCTTGGCACATGTGTAGCTCGTCTTTTCCGTGATTTGAACCTCCTATGTTCGAGTCTTCATGATTTTTTATTCATCTGTTCTATTTGTCAGATGTGTGAATGCGGCTCACAATAAAAAGGGGCTGTGAATGTGATATGTGGGTAGTACTCTTGGCCCTAGTTGGCGCTACTTAAAACAAGAGACAGATCATTGGATTAAAATAGCTGACTAAGTCAGCAAGCCTGACCATGACAAGAGCCATTTGAACCAATAAACATGTGCGGAAGTACACTTACAAGAAAGAAACAGTTTCATAAATATATATTCCAAAATCCATTACATGTACAAGGTGGCCAGAAATAAAACACCCCTACTCTGACCTCCATGGATATCGAACTACTCAGTGTAAAGGCTCAAAATTTTGTACACATACTATTCAAAATATGGGGAAACGGATTTCACGAAAAAAAAATTAGTTCCTGAAATCACCGATAGGTGGCGCTGCACAACTGGAACTATGATCAAAAGACACAAATAATAATAAAAATTAAAATGTTTATGCGGAATGGAATGCTTCCATGCTTCCTTTTTAATTTTTCTGCCCCTTATGGAAAATAAAAATAGTAAAGAAGCTAGAACTCCCGTTGTAACTGCAATTTCATACTGTAACCAGAAAAATTTGCATAAAGCATGGTTAGAAGCCATGTTAAAAGGTGGGGAATGTCATTCTTATTAGTGATGGCTGTCACGCTGCCAGAACGCGCTTTGCTTGTGAAGTTGTTTTACGAGAATAAAGGAAATGCTCCAGCAGCACTTCGAGAGTTTCGCCGACTTAAGGATTTGCGTAAGGGACCATTGCTTCCACAAGCTCTCAGGAGAATGATCGCTCGATTCGAGGAAACTGGACATCTTGGAGTTCAGCCTGGTCGAGGACGCAAACCGGTTCGTTCAGATGTCGTTGAAGATGTTGCCACCGGTATTGTTGAACAGTCAATGGATAATGTTTTAGGCTGCAGTAGTGCACGTGCAGTGTCACGACACTTGGGTGTTCCCTATAGCACAGTGTGGAACGTACTCAGAAAAATGGTGCATTGTTTCCCGTACAAAATCCGCCCTAATCAGCAATTGCTGGCCACAGACAGGGAGATGCGACTGACCTTTGCATTGACATTTCTTGCTAGAGTTGAAGTGGATGCATCGTGGCCGTGGCAGATTCTGTGGAGCGATGAGGCCCATTTCCACCTCAGTGGAACAGTGAACACCCATAACTGTCGCATATGGGACACGACAAACCCCCGTACCTTCCAAGAGATTCCACTCCACTCACCGAAAGTTACAGTCTGGTGTGGATTCACAGCCACATTCATCCTTGGACCGTTCTTTTTCGAAGAGGTTACTTCCAATGGCCTTGAGACATGTACCGTGACGGCCAACAGGTACAAAAGGATGCTCGAAACATTTGTTGTACCCCATTTGCAGCAGCGCCAATGCCTTGACACCATTACTTTTATGCAAGATGGAGCACCTCCACACATTGGACTCCCTGTGCAACAGTTTCTTCGCCAACATTTCACCACTGACAGAATAATCAGTCGCGCGTTTCCGACAACTTGGCCATCTCGTTCACCGGATCTTAATCCGTGTGATTTTTGGCTTTGGGGACACTTAAAAAACCTTGTTTATCGAGAACGTCTGATAACCTTGGCAGATTTGAAAGAGAGTATCAGTCTGCATGTGAGAAGCATCTCAGATGACCAGTTACGATCCGCAGTTGAACAAGCTGTCCACAGACTTCACATTTTACATCTTCAGGAAGGGAACCATATTGAGCAGCATTCCCTGCATCGATAACGTCCTTGTTTCATGTATGCTTGGTACTTTCTAATAAAATGTGTTTAAAACGTGTTTTTGTGTCTTTTCAGCATACGTCCAGTGGTACAGCGCCACCTATCGGTGATTTCTGGAACTAAATTTTTTTTTCGTGAAATCCGTTTCCCCATTTTTTGAATAGTATGTCCACAAATTTTCAAGCCTTTACACTGAGTAGTTCGATATCCAGGGAGGTCAGAGTAGGGGTGTTTTATTTCTGGCCACCCGGTATGTTAATCTGGCGATTGATAGTATCTTAAACATTGAATTGCATCTATGTGTATTGTTAAATTTTTGTGTTATCGAGCTCATAATCTGAATTATGGTTTTTATATATTCATGTGATTAATTTAATCAGCCTTCAGTTACTGAAACCAACCTATAAAAGAGATGATTATTTAATTCATTAATATATGTAGTGAAATCTCGAAATAAAAATTTTTGAGGATAGTCCAAAAAGTGTCCAATAGCAGTTAATTTTAATTCGAAACAATGTTATTCAATGTTCGAAACAATGTTATTTATATAATAGACCTCCTATTAGTACTATGAAATAATAATAGTACTAATAGGAGGTCTATTATATAAAGAGGTGAAGCTGCAGGTGTTATCTACCCAAAACTTTCTCACATGATTTATAATATTGCTTGCCAGAGAACCCCTTTCATGTCATTGCAACATACAAAAGGAGCTCAAAAAGTCAGTTACCCTTGTTCCCCCACAGATGGCTTAGTGACAAAATAAGAACTAAGCTTGTGCAGAAGATAATTGAATTCTACGACTTACAACGGTAGCAATTTCATTCGGATAGTGAGAACCGTTGCTGCGTAGTACGAGAAAAAAAATGGGGCGATAGCTGGAAACTTACTCTAAACGAAACAGTGCATTTTTTGTAAGAAAAACGTTTAACGAGAACAGGTATTATTTAAATATTGGCAGAGTTGTGTCAAATGCAATGTCCAGTTCAACCAATGGGAAATGGTTCCAACAGTTCGGAAATGTTTACACAGACTTAACCGATGTGGATAGGCAAGGAAGGCCAAAAGCGGTGAGCCTATCAGACTTAGTGCAGCGGGTGGAAGACATTATTTTCAGCAATCGCAGAGACTATCCGTTGGCAGTGTTCATTCTATTTTCCAACCAGGTTCAGACAGCTGTTCTAAGCTGGCTCCAAGAACAAGATGCGATTTTCTATAGTCAGGAAATCGAACGATTAGTGCTGCGTTCCCACAAATCGTTCCATTGACTGAGAGATTATATAGAGAAATTGTGTGGTATTATGTGCGTTATGTTTCATTGTAGCAGAATCGTTAGTAAAGTATTTGTAACCTAATTGTGTGAGTGTAGCTTACTTTTGAACGCCTCCAGTAACAGTTATGAAAGATTAATTTTTGCCATGAATTTAGCCTTTTTATTGAATCTTTAGTGAGACTTTTGGCGATTGATCCCTGTAATAATATACGAAAATCGAATTTGTTCATTGGACATGTTTATCTCAACTGACTCAAAAAAGAATTGACACAGAAGTGCTCTGTAATTCCAATCAGAAAAACTCATGCTTAATTTGATATGTGTAAGCTATTGCATTTTTGAATTATAAATTTAACACGTTTTTGAAAGTGCAGACCAACCCTGTCTCAAATTTTCACAGGTGTCCACATTATAGATGCTAAATCTGTGTAACTAATCTGATCTATGTAGATAGATCTCTTCGTTTTGTAGTTATCATGTTAGCTTATATTCGAACATCTTGACAGCAAGAGTAGTCTCTCCAAAACTTCCTCGCATACTTTCTAATAAACTTGTCTAACCAGAGAACGCCTTACACGACATAGTCTTATAATAGTTATGAAATATTAGCTTTCGGCGAGAATTTAACAAATTTTATTGGCTCTTTCGTGTGACTCTTGGCGATTAATCCCTGTAATAGTCACTGAATATATTTTACTCAAAATTTGATAGAAATCCGAAAATATGGTGTAAAGATCTTACAGCGCATTTCTATCAACCAGCTGAAAGCCTTTTTGAGTTATTTATGTTACAGATAAACATACGGGCAACCAAAAAATTTGTTCTTTGAACACAGGGAAGTATAAAACATGGAGATTCATCAAAATTGTTAGTTAGAATTTTTTGACGATTAGTTTTACTCTCTCTATATTACATACGTGAGAAAATAAAAATT
>JAOUZG010033984.1:0-18636 GCA_026289955.1 Argiope argentata | reverse complement strand
CCCTTTCTCTAGATTTCGTTCTCTTTGCGAATTTTTGATGCTAAACGGTTTTTTTTTTTTTTTTTTTTTTTTGTTAACTGCCAAATACCGGTTTTCATTCGGGATTGGAATTCCGTGGGGAACCATGCTGTCACGTCTACTACTTGCATTACCATCATCATAGATTCGTTGCCAAAGCCTGTAGATGATACTCTGGGCAATTCCAAGTTCCTCGGATATACTAAGTACGCTTACATTCCACAGCCAATAATTATAACACGTAAAAAATGATTCAAATGCGTCCTTTGTATCATAAAATGCGGTTATTGCACTGAAAACCTTATAAAGCACTTGCGCACAATTTTACTTCTTTGCCTTCTATTTCTTATACATCACTCTAACATACACTCTTGTCATTTGGACGTACTATCGGTGTCATCTGGTGGCTTCCTGCAGTTAGCATATAATTTTTGAAGATGTGTGTGGTGGATTTGCTGGTGGTATATGCATTTGACTGTTCGATTTTTGCGTGACTCTGAATTATTCTTAATTTATGGACAGGAATGTAAATTTATGATATAAAAATGAACGACACATTTATTTAATATGGCTAGTTAATTTCGATTTTATTTTTGATGAGAAATTTTAATGAAGAATTAATTTTTTTTCTTTTATTTTCTATTAATTACTTTCGATTTCTTGCCGCTGCTGTGTTCTCCCTTACGGGCGATATTTTTTCAAGTACAAAAGTTTTTGCAGTTGTAAATAAAAAAAAAGCCTCCGTAACTTTGTTATTTGTTATCCCATCTGCATTAAATTAGTGTCAAGGAAACGGATTAAAGGGGCGAGATTGTTGAGATATATAAAGTGATTAACCGAGTTAATTAACTGTCATCTCAAAAATTTTCTATTACAAAAATTGAGATTTTTTTTCTAATGATTCAATTCAGCAGATCTTTTTATGTTTGTAAAGAAATTTTCGGAAAATCATACTGAAGTTTATAATAGTTCTTGAGATATACGTAATTTTTGTTTGATAAAAATACTGTCCCGAAAGAATCATTGTTCTTTCGGGCCGTTGCAAATCGACTAAAGCAATTTTATAAATTTTTGAAGATGTGTCCAAAATTATTCATGGTATGTACATTTATTTGCATTCTGGATTTTTAGATTATCAGCTCTGCTGCTAAGTAAAAATCTTACAATGTTACAATAATCTTTTTTTACTTTTTCCAACACTAATCTATAAAAATTAATTTAAAAAATTACTAAATTCGTGTTATTTATGCATTTATATAATGACTTTATAAAACGTGATAATTTACTTTGATTGAGTGAAATTTTTTAAAGAAATAGATAATAGTTTCCAAGGTATCGATGAAAGTTCCAACGATTCATTCAGCATTGAAAGCGCCATTTTTCAAAACCCTGTACTGCTCGAAATAATCGTCATTATAGCATAAAATTTTAATGGGATGTTAATTTCATTGCCACAAATCGATTCATTAAAAAATGATAGCAATAATAAAAAAAATTGAGGCAGGAGTTAATTAAGTACTTTAATTGACTTGATTAATCAGTTTGTTTTTCTTGTGGTGAATGCTATCCATATTATATACCAGCCAACATCTCTCGGACCGAAGTGCACTTTTGGCCCAACGGATTTGGTACTGGACTACTATACCAGCCAACATCTCTCGGACTGAAGTGCACTTTTGGCCCAACGGATTTGGTACTGGACTACGGCAACGGCAACGTTGTGATGTTTCGGAGTTCCGCGATGTGACAAAGTGGTCACGAGCACCTCCACATCATAATTTTGAATAATTCTTTAATTTGTAAGTTGGGGGTACATTAAAATTAATAGAACTAGTTTAGACGAGCGCAATAAAGCTCTAACGTCAAAGATGGTAATTAATTTAAAAAAAAAAATTCTTTCCTTTCTTTTTTTTATTGGTAAATAATTAATACAATTAAATAATAGGTTTAGTACTATTTATGGGGCTATTGAGAAATTTAATGGAGTTACGTTGCACGTGCCTTCTAATTCTGGGGTGGGCTATTTTGCTTATTTAGAAAAAATACATAATTCCAGGAAATATCGCGTGTAGCACATCGTAGCTATCTATGGCCTAAACAGGTATAATTTTGATAATTTAAGACGCCAGATTGGTAACGAGTTAATTAGTCCTCAGCTTTTTTACGGCTGGGAAGTTTACAAAGATGTTGTCAATAGCGGCTCTAGGCCTCTTACGAGAGCTAGGCTTTGTTTGGTCATACACAGGTAGTTTCAGTAACTCGTTACGAATCTGGGGTATTTTTTCGAAGAACTTAATTGATGTTCTTTTGATAAATTTCGAAACAGGTTCAATTTGGAGGTCGTCATGAATAATTTTGTTTCTGACGTACCAGGGAGCGTTCACAATTCTCCTCAGTTGTCCATTTTGTAGAACTTGCAACTTCTTAATGTTTTTTGCTGAAGTGGCCCCCCAGATTTGGGAACCGTACATTACAGTTGGTCTTATTATGGCTTTGTAGAGCAGAAGCTTGAGCCTAATCGATAGCTTACTCCGAGGAGAGAAAAAGCTGTAGAGTTTTTTACTCATCGCGATTGCTTTAGTGTGGGCTGCTTTAATATGACTATTAAAGCTTAATTTTGCGTCTAGTAACAACCCTAAGTATTTGTACTCATTTACAAAGGGGACGGGCTGGCCAAAAATTTGGATAGGTACTAGATCAGGCATTTTCTTCTTATTTGAAAAGAGGAGGCACGCGCATTTAGTTGGGTTGACTTTTATCTTCCAGCCCTCGAGCCAGCACTGTAGAAAGGTCATGTACTGTTGAATGTTGTGTAAGACTGTTTGTGGATCCCTATGCTGTGTAAGAATGGCGGTATCGTCTGCGAAAATCGCTAAGTGACAATTCCTAGCTCTCGGTAGATCGTTAACATAAATGTTAAAAAGTGTTGGGGAGAGTAAACTTCCTTGAGCACAACCGCTTAGAATTGGCCTGGGGGAAGAAATTACATTATTTACTCGTACCTTAAAGTTACGTGAAGTTAGATACGAGCGTAGAATTTTGACAAATTGAGCCGAAAAATCAAGTCGCATGAGCTTGAATAATAAGCCATCGTGCCAAATTTTATCAAAGGCTTTGGCTACGTCCAGAAAAAGTGCACCTGTGGTTGTAGACTTTTGAAAGCCATCGTGAATCAACTCTGTAACACGAACTAGTTGGTGATTCGTCGACAGATTTTGTCTAAAGCCAAATTGTTCAGAAATTAAAATATTTTTGTCGCTGAGAAATTGATTCAGGCGTTTCAAGAGCACAGATTCGTACACCTTACTCAAGCTACTAAGTAGCGAGATGGGACGGAAATTTTGAGGTAAAGACAAATCAGATTTTGGTTTTGGAATAGGGACAACCACAGCTGTTTTCCAACTATCGGGGAAAAAACAAAGTTCCATCATTCTATTAATTAAATATGTCAAATATAAGATAAATTTAGGGGTCAAATTTTTAATCATGCGATTAGTAATCAGATCCAATCCAGGCGATTTGTTGGGCTTCAGGTTCTTGATAAAAATCAAAAGTTCCGAAGGCACAACCGGCTCTAAGTTGTTTACGTGTGGTGCTGTCAGATAGCTCCCCAGCTGATCGCTGACGTAGTCGTTTAAAGGGACGTTCTTTGTCCACAAGTCAGCGTGTGGCTCAAATTGCTTTTGTAGGCTGTCAGCCAAAACTTCCGCCTTTTCAATAGGAGCAAGAGCAAGTTCCCCCGTTTCCCCCCTCAGCGGGGGGACCGGAGTGAATGGTTTCCTATAGAAAGAGGTGCGGCGCCACAATGCCTGCACGTCTTCATTGTATTCCTGCAGTCTATTAGCTTGCTGTTGCTCGAAGTGACCTACTTTCAACCCTTCTATCTCGGACTGGAGCTGTCGCAGATTGCGTCTAGCTTGTGGATCTCTAGAACGCTGCCAAATTCTGCGCCAGTAATTTCGCAGTTTAATTTTTGATTGGATTTCTAAAGGAAGCTAGCTTTTCTGGAGGTTTCTTAAATTTTGGTTTTGAGGATTCTGCGAGTACCTCGGTTAAAATTTTGCCTAGACAACCAACTGCAAATTCTGCGTCATCATTGCTATTAATTTTGAAAGGGGGAAGGGGTTTTGAATTTAAGATATGCCGAAAGTTCTCCCAGTTGGCGGAGAATTGTGCTGGTGAATTTAGAGTAAATTTTCCGGTATTAAAAGTCAAAACTACCGGAAGGTGATCTGAATCTAATAAATTTAGAACTCTAATTTCAGAGTTGAAAGGAATTCGCTTTAATATAGCGATATCTAGAACGGAGTCATTTGCACTAACGTGATTAATGTGGGTTGGAGAGTGGGGCGCCAAAACATTGACTCCGTCTACGTTAGATAAATATTTAAACAGTGCAATACCTTTGCCTGTGTTATTGTAGTTGTTCCAAGCGATATAACCTGCGTTCATATCGCCCGCAATGATGACGTTTTGGCCTAAACTTAAAAGTTTTTTGAAATCCTCCAGAAAGTTGTTGTTACGTGGACCCCCAGTCCTCACGTAACCTGACACAATTTTGATGGGTGGTATGTTTCCTAGCTTAACCTCAATAATTGTCGCCTCCATCCCCGATAAACAGGGGGTAGGGATGACGTGGTGATCAATTATTGATTTTACATAAATACAAGTGCCTCCGAAAATGCGCCGATTTCTTTTATTTACGTCAACGGGTCTATCATTTCTGTAGACCCGATAATTAGCGATTAGGGGTGTGTGCTCCGGAGGGAGCATGGTCTCTTGGACTAACATCACATCAAGATTTTGCTCTGAAACAAAGTCACGAACTTCAGCGATCTTGTCACGCAAACCATTGGCGTTCCAAGTGCAGATCTTAAGATTATGCAAGTCTATTGTCGAGAAGAGAGTGAAGATTAAAGTGCGGGGCCGCCACTACTAAGGCTGACATATTTCTCGAAGAGGAAATATGCCATGTCAGCTCCGTGTGATGCTTCACGGATTGACGGGAGAGCCAATTTAAAGGCTTGGAGTAGAAGAGGTGCATCACACCAATCTTCTCTCATCAGAACAGCTAGACCTGAAAAGATGTCGGTAAAAATTTTGGTATTAACAGCATCAACTGGGACCGACTGTTTTGGAATAGAATTCGTAACAACTGAGGTGGTTGGTTCACGCTCTTTTGGTACAGACAGAGAAGGAAACTCAGACTCTGCTTTTAGAGCCTGAGCGAACGACACATTTTCATTAATCTTCCTGGAATTAATTTGAGGTCGATGCGTCCTGGGTGGGTCCCATATGGACTGATTGGAGGGGGTGATGTTTTTTGAAAATTTATTGGTGGCTTGTTGTCTACCACCGGTTTTAGGGAATCTGGGGCATTGGCGCCAGTTCGCCGCGTGATCACCTGCACAGTTTGCACATTTAAGTTTATCCTCGAAGGCTAGAGGACAATCTCTAGCCCTGTGAGGTCCTGCACATTTGACACATTTCATAGGAAGCTTGCATGCTTCAGAACTATGAAAGAAACCTTGACACCGCCAACATTGAGAGGGCCCCTTTCTACCTCTGTATCGCTCGACTGAGATTTTAGTGCCAAACATCTCAGTCAGCGTGTAAATTGTGTCAGACAGAGGGCCGTTTGTGATTTGCACATAAAATAACGGCATTGGAGACTTAGTCTGAAATTTAGACAGTTGAGTAACACTAACAACTGTAAAGCCTTCCTTGTTCAATTCCTCTTTGATTTCCTCAATAGGAGTGCAGGAGGGAAGTCCTCGAAGTACGACCTTTAAGGGTCTATCTGACTTAAGCATAAATGTTTTGAACTCTGCATAAATGTTTTGAACTACTAACCAAGAGGTACGGAGTTCGGGCCCAGCGCTATTCGCTAACCTTCTAAAATGGTAACCCGTTCGACCTTGGATAAACGCAACCTTCGCAACTACTGTCGTGGCGCTCTCTATCAGCAACTCACTGCTCTAGACGCGCATTAAAATACGACAAATTCCTCTTCACCACCAACCTTCACCCTTCGTTTCATTCAACTGTCGTGGCGCCCTCTATTGGCGACTCAAAGCTTTAGACGCGCATTAAATACGACAAGTTATTATCGTTCGCAAAACAAGCTTACTGGGGGGATACTCTGTGGTGAATGCTATCCATATTATATACCAGCCAACATCTCTCGGACTGAAGTGCACTTTTGGCCCAACGGATTTGGTACTGGACTACCAACCAAAAGGTACGGAGTTCGAGCCTAGCGCTTTTCGCTAACCTTCTAAAATCTCAACAAATCTGACTTCCAGAGTCATTTCGATCGATATCAGATCTGAGAAGATGCGATAATGAATAACGAAATTACAGAGGTGCTCCATTTTTGTTACTTTAGACGTTCAAAATAAAAATTAGCTAATATCAATCATACAATAATTCAAGATGAAAATAACAACAACAATAATAATAATTACATTTTAGCAAGAAAACGATGGGATTAAAATGAAGCAAGTAAACAAACAAATAATATGATTATAATTTTTCTGCATTATTAATCAATCATCTTAACCAATAAGTTCTTGATAAATAAATGATATCACTTTCTTATAATCTTGTGTTTAATAATTTTAAAATAAACAATACTATGGAAAAAAAGGAGCAAAACTTTTATTATTATTACTTTAATGCTTTTATCGTTAGCCTATCAAACATAAGAAAACTGCCATCAAAGAGCTACGGTGATGAAATGTCTGCCAACAAACAATACAATTTCTGTGAACTAAATGTCAATGTCCGCTTATTGATTACTGAACTAAAATATATACCAGAAGATAATACAGATGGAGGACAAAATGATACTAATATGTGAGAAAAAGTATGACGAATTTCACACATGCAGTACAACCGCGCTACCTTCAATAGAAGTCTGCCACCTAGTGAGCATGAAAAGGAAGGTATCGGTCTCTCAACAGCTGTCACCTGCTTAGCATGTGTCTATCGAACTGTCTGCCATGAGTTGAAATGTCAGACCTATCAGAGTTCGAAAGAGGAATGATTGTTGGGGCGCGTTTCGGTGGAGCATCGGTTACGGAAACAGCAAACCTTTTGAGATTTGAAAGGAGTACGGTATCATCCGTTATGACAGCTTACATGAAAGAGGGTTAGACGAAGTTTTCAAAGCAAAACAGTGGTCAAAAATCAAAGCTTGCTGCTAAGGATAGACGGGTCTTGAAACCTGATAGCACAAGCAATCGTAATACGAGATAACATCAGAAACAATCATCTCCAGGACCCCGTTTCAACAAAAATTATTGAAAGAGAATTTCATGTTGCGAATATTTATGACAGAGTGGCAATTCGTTAAACCTTGATGAGAGCATCTAATGCTTTCCGCGACGCCAATGGTAAAGCGATCACAAAATCTGATCCTCACAGCAGAGGCAACAGGTAATATGATCAGATGAATCATCATTCACCTTATTTCAGACGATCGAGCGCGTTTATGTCCGGGAGAACGCCCAGAGAAGCATTTAATCTTGCATGCCTTTTGCCCGCTATGAAGCATGGGGGGGGGTGACTCTATTATGGTACGGGTTGCAATAACTTGGCTCGGTCTTGAACCAACTGTTGTTCCGCATGGGAGAATCACATCCAATCACTATCTAAATATTCTAGGGGATCATGTTCATCTTTTTGGCCAGACTGTATTCCCTGATGAGTGACCGGTTTTCAAGACAACAATGTCCCTAACACTGCTAAGTGTGTTCAAGAATGGTTCAAAGAGCATGACGATGCAGGTCCCCATCTCCCCTGGCCTCCTGTCTCCAGACTTAAATATCATTGAATATTTATGAGAATGTTTGGACTCCAGACTTGTTCCCGATTTCCACTTCCATCCAGACTTTCAGAATTAGAGACCGTTCTGCAAAAGGAATGGCCTAATATTCCTTGAAATATTGTCCACGACCTTTAAAAATCTGTCCCATATCGCATTAAATCTGTATTTCTTTCCACGGGAGGTCCAACCCCCTATTAATAAAGATTTTAAATTATTTCACAGGTGGTCGCATTATTTTGTAATCCACCTGAAAATGCAAATAAACACATGAATCACTTAATGTCACATGAGCATCATGCAATCATATTGCATGACATTTTGAATCAACATCCCGATATAACTCAAAGGAATGTGTGTGTACATGTGTATGCATTTCTAATACTTTCAAACCAATTTTTCCACACATTTTATATAAAGTTATTAGCAATTTTACATTCTAATCTATCTACATTCTAGTCTACATTATAAATATTTAAAAAATGGCACTTTTTTTGTATCTTTGGCAAGTATTCTCATATTAAAGTAATAATAAAAAAGCTTTTGCATCTTTTACGGACTGTTTAAAAGTTCACAGGAATTGCATTTTAAAAATATCCCTTATGAATATCAAAGTTTTAATTCAAATGCTATGATGAGAAAAATTCCTGGTCACTAAAACCTGTACTTGAAGTTGGAGATCTCTGTAGATTGACAATTGATACGTCATTTTTAACCGCAAAAACAATGTTCTCTGCTTTCCCAACATTAAAACATGTTTTTTTTATTGGGTTTAGTGTTTAGCGTCATCTGTCTTTTAAGTGTTTACTGTGGAATTTTGAATACAACGTAGCTGAAGAATTGGAAATATTAAGAAGTCCATCTTCACATTTCCCCAATAATAATAGCTGAAATAAAAAAGCGAAAGGCAGACGGCTTAAAAAGCTGTTTTTTTTTTTTTTTTTTTTTTTTGTAATTTTCTGTTGTTATTTAAACTCTAACACTGATGTCAGTTGTGGAGTAAATCATTGAATGCCAGTTTCGCATTTTGATACCGGACTAGTGCAATTGCCGTTGCGAGCGGTCTACACTCAACTAAGCAGGCATATCTCCCCTTCGCCATTATTGACAAATGTGATTTCGGTATAAAGCTGTCAAAAACCACGTGTATTTCTTTTAGTGGTATATTGATGAAAACTTTTTTTCCTCCTGCATTTGCGATTCCTTACGTATTCGGTTATTCTATTATTAAGTTCATATCGGATTTTTTAAAAAAAATGTTTAATTTTACGGAAATTTCCACAAAAATAAACTTTAAGCAAAATTTTACGTTATGATAAAGAATGGTTAGAGATTTCTTGTAAAAATGTTTCCCTAAAATGTGTATACTAATTTTTAGTGGTAAATTAAATAAAAATGTCAAGTAAAATTTTTTTTAAAAAAATTCTTATAGTTGCTCACCTGTCCCTTTTCTGTGTAATTTTCTCATTTGATTTGGAATATTTCATGTAACAGATGCCTCTGGAAATTGTTATCGAAAGTCTCCACCCCACCTCCAATATTTTTCCTTCAGGTAATAAAAACTCTTGATTTAAATAAATAGTGAAAAGCCCAGAAAATAAAATAAATAGGAATGTAGCAGTTTAAACAGGAACACCTATCTCCGTTCTTGTGACATCTTTATCCATAATCGAAGCGATTTGTTTGTAAAAAATAATAAAGAAAGACATTGGAAGGAAATAAATAATTAAATTAATTAATGTTAAATTGAATAATTAAAAATCAATGAAATTTGCTGATAAAATATCAAGTGAGTAGATAATTCACTTTTATTATGAATTAGTTAAACTGGCTGATAGATCTTTCCTTTGAATACAGCCATTCTAAAGGCATAGTATCCGCTATTAAATATTGTAATGCCATAAAATGAAGTTTCATCATGTTTAATATTTGTGTACTCCAGTAATTATTTGGGTTACATAACTGTGTAAAATTTCGATTACAATATTTTTAATTAAACTGAATTATATAATTGCGAATTTTTGAAAAGTGATGACAAAGTACGACGTGACAGTGGCGGCGAGGTAATTGATTGACTGTCCGGAAGGATGTAATATTTCAATTTGGAAATAAATGATATCTTCCGATTTAAATATATTATTAAAGCTTGTGATGTTGATGAACTTATCAATCTTACATTTTCCATAAATTAATGTAATGGTGTTAAAAGCGTAACATCGATTCGGTTTTTTTTTATTAATTTTTTTTTTAGAATTTTGAATAGAAAAATTGGGTTCAAAATTTATTGGTAGGCATGTATGATCACTGAGTTTAGAAAGTAATGAAACTGCAGATAAAAGAAGTTCCAAAGTTATGTAAAAATAATATAAATTTCATGAATAAAGAAAATTGTAGATATTTCAGAAAAATAGCAATCCCACATTGACTACCAATAAATAAATGCGTCATCAATCAGCAATGTAAATATTTACTAAATTGATCACTACATCCATCTGAAATCGGAATATGTATAATTTAAAAGCGAAAGATTTAAAACTTTCTAAATAGTATTCATTTTTATTGTTCTGAAAGGTGTTCTTGATGAAACGGCAAGTATTAGAGATCTTTATTCCCGAATCGATATTGGTGCCAGTTTAAGTAGTATTTCAGTAAATTGTAGTCTACACTCAGTTTCAAAAGTACTTCAAATCTCAAGCTAGATATGATAGAAAAAAAATGTTATTTGCGAGTTAATAAAGAAAGATTAGTAAATAAGATTGTAATGGTAAGTCAATCAAAATTTTTATACAAAATCTTTTTCATGTTTTTCAAATAGTTCCCATATCCATTTATTTTATGCTTCTTTCTTTTATTCATGGTATTCGTTAATCAAACGCCACTTTCCCACTTGACAAAAATTATCGAACTAGTTAAATAATGAAGGGTTAAATAGAAAAATAATTGAATAGAAACAATAATAATAATACACCTGCATAGGGTGCATTCAATATCTTTCATAATCTTTATATTTACAATTGCAATTTGCAAGAAAACAAACAAAAATTGAGAAGTATGAAAAAATATATTTTTATTTAAAACAATTATTGCTTATATATAGAAAATTCACTTTCATTATTGATAAATTAAAATGGCTGGAAGTCTTCTGGGCAGAAATTCCAAATGAATTCGCAAACCCAAAATAAGTTTTTTATGTATTAATAATTCTCTCTCATATTTTAATTTAATTATCATTTCAAAGTGTTTGGTATTTATTTTGCCCAATAATCATTTTTTAAAAATAAAACTGAATGATTTCAAATGAATTATTAGAAATTGTATTGTCTAACTTCAATATGTTCTATGGAGTTGTGATTTAGAGTAAAGTAATCAGTAGGAATGCTTCAGTCAAGTGTATTTTTTACCCAAGCAATGAACAATATTATACCTATACATACAGCAGTTTCTTTTTTTAATACTTAATCAGAATATTAATAAGTTAAATGGGATATAATTATAGAGTTGAAATAATAATATCAGCTCTAAGGATATAATTCTGTTATATCTTAATTTAAAAACATATTTGGAGTGTGAAACATATCATTTTTTATTAATTTTATTTTCAATTGTTAATTGAATTGTGTGCATGATTTGTGATTAGTAAGATCATAAAGAAATAATGGTATAGAGATGAAAAAAAAATGTCTTCATGGATATTCAGAAAAATTAATATATTAATTTAATGAACAGTAATCAATGCAAAAACTATTCAAGCAGAATAAATTTTTACTGCCCATCTCTTAGCAGATGACTCAATGTGAATTTAGATATATTTTATTTGTATTTAATTTCATTGAATACTCATGCATATTTTTGTACTCATGTTTGCCACTGTAAAGTATTTACTAAATTGTTATAGATATTGAAACATTGTTTTACAATAGCCTTTCTCCTGTTCTATCATTTCAGTACATGAATCATTAAAATGCTGTCATTTTTTATTCTACCATAATACCATTAAAAACTTAAATGTCAGTGTGATTTATCTTCTCATGCTATACACTAATTTCCCTTTCTTTTATCTGAAGTAAACTATACAAATACTAAATGAATATTTTCATCCTCCTTTACTATAAACATGGTAGGGAAGGGGGGAAGAAGACAGTGTGTGTGAATATATTTAATAAAACAAAGAAAATTATTTACATTTTTTGCAATAATGTAAAGTACTGCTGAAATTTTTTAAACACCTACATTTCTTTCATGATTGCAATCAAATAGCTGAACATTTCTTTTGCCTTGCTCTTGCAAACAAACCTCATCTACATATCTTTATTCAAGACCTCAAGTACTTAGATATATTTAAACTGTATCTTTTTTGCTCCAACAGGGTAACAGCTTTTGTCACTATATTCCTCACTGTTTATAGTCAAATCAAATTCATGATTGCAGCACCTTTTCATCTATTTGATACTTAATACATGAGAAAGTAAAGAAAAAGGCTGTAGACATGCCTTCTTGCTTTTTAATGAATCGAGACCCCTTTTTTCAAAACAGAGCTTGCCTCAGTATTTTTTTTAAATGTAATATTGGCTTCTAATTTAGTATGGTTAATCATCATTAGCCAAAGTTAATTAATTAGTAAATAAATATAAAATCTTGATTCCTCAAACAAAAAACAATATCTGAAGTTAATAAGTGCTTTCATTTTGGAATTTGTGTTATGAAAAAAATAACTAATTTTAAAAATGTAGGAAAATCAAATTTATTACATATATATATGCCTGTATGTAAACTCATTTTTTGAGCAAAATAGTCAAAAGCTTTCATATTTTACTTCAAAGTCCTTCTAGCCTCAAAAATATTACTTTTAAAAATAATTTAGGCATTTCTTAAATTTGAGTGAATAGTGAAACATTTCATAACAATTGATTGCATCAATAGCTCATAAAGAATACATTTCTTGTGAAGATTAGGAGTAGTAATTTGGTGACATTGAAGGTAAACAAATTGATAACATCCTGACCATCTACAGTAGATGAAGCATTTCCATTTTAGAGTTGCAAGTTACAAATAGTCTATAGTAAAATAAAACAAAATAAACTGAGAAAGTTACATTTTTATATTTCTATATTTTACTAGCTTATATAAATAATTTAAAATACTCTATACCATATTTTATTAAGGAAATTTGAAATTTCTAATACATGTAGATTTTTCTTGCATTTAAAAGTATTTATTTGTAGGATTTATAAATATTTATTTGTACATATTTTTAAAATTTCTCGTGTACAAATTGAACAACTTCATTAAGCATTAAATAAAAGAATTTAATACATAATATAAATTCTTATTACATATTAAATAAATAAAAGAAGTTTATTTTGTACTTAAATCATCTATCACCTTATTCAAGTTAAAAGTTTCATTTGTTTTAATTAGCACAGAATGATCCAAGAAAGTTTATTTAATTACTTGATTACTTTCTGGGAATTCAAGTGATTAATTATCAGTTAGAAGTTATCTTAAATGATTATTTCCTTCTGAATAATTATTCAAGACCATGGACTTTTTGCATAATATTTGTTATTTTCAGCATTCACTTCTTATTACAGTAAGGCTTCTTACAGAATGACTAGAAAGTAATAAGAATTATGGTTTATATCTTATATTTTGAACTTAAATTTTTTTCAGAATAAATAAATAAATAAATAAAAATTTTAAAAAACTGATTATTTTATATAGAATGTAAAATTACATTATGAATGATGAATTGGATATTTCTTTTCCATAGCAATGATATAAATTTTAATTCTGAATTTAAATAAGGGAATATTTAGCTATATTTTAATCTTCCAGGGTAAGCTCCTGTTTATTTTATTTACTCTTTTTGTATAAGGGTATAAAATCTAGTACAGCTCCCAAAATAATTAAATACCATTTATTTTTTTTAAGTTTTGAATTGTATAAATACTTACTGATAAAGTGATTCTATATTTGGACTTTTATTTTTTTCAAAACCTTTTCCCACATTCATTTAAATTATTTAGGACATATTAATCAAATGAAATATTGCATATTTTATAAATCAGCTCTGAAAATACTAATAATAAATGCTAATTTCTCATTTAAGTCAGTTTGGGAAAAATTTGTCTTAGCAAATGGAATGAGATAATTTGAAACAGATCATGTTTATCAACTTTTGGCAATATGTAAAACAACTTCAGATGCAGACATGTTTCTGGTAAATGCAGAGTCTACTTTGCTAACTTTTGGACATTTTTATTGCTGTTTTACAATAAATTAACCTGTACTTGTTCATTACACATTTGATATTAAATTTCACCATGTCAAAGAAAATAAATTAAAAGAAATCTGCTAAATTTTTTTAACAAAGTCAGAAAAAGTTCAATTAAATGGGCCTACTATTAAGTTTCAGCCACAAATTCATGGTTTTAGACTTTCATATTTGAAAGTATCTAAGTCTTATAAGAAAATTTGAGCTTTTATTTGGCATTGAATGCTGTATAATAGTATTTTTGAGGAAATATATTTTGTTACACAAACACTTTTTAATTAAAATCATATACTATTTTGAGTACTCTTTTGTACATTTACAGTATATTTACTTTTACAATTATCAACAAAATCAAATAAAATAGTTTATTGCTTTTATCTTTGGAAAAAATTGTATTGTGCTAATGATTTTGATCTGAAATTTTTTTTCATTATAACAGTTAGTTATTGTATTGTGAATAAGTATAAAAACTAACTCTTTATCAAAGTTTAAAAAATATTCTGCAAAAAGTTTGAATAATAGTAATTAAATAAAAGAAATTAATTTCCTATAAAATTAAAATATAAGCATGATAAAGCTTCTCTTAAAAATGATATATTTAATTTTACAATTCGGAAAATACTCTACATATTTAAATCGGTAACCTGTATTTAAATTATTGGAATAGTATCATATATACATCTTAAATTATTGGAATAGTTTAATTATCAAAATTATTTAATTAATAGAATTATTTAAATTATTGGAATAGTATCATATTTTACATCTTAAATGTTATTCAGAATTTGCATTTACTTTCTGAATTAAACAAAAAGTATATTTAGAGAAAAGAAATGTTATTTTAAATTTCTATGATTTGAGTATAAACTTAATACAGTAGTAGAAATAAGCATTTCGAAAATAATACGGAGACTAGTTTAAAATGCCAAAAGCTATAATAGAAATAAATATCTAATTATTTTACAGGTTCTTGTTGTGATAAAATAGAATGGTTGCGTAGTTATATGTAATAAGAATTTTATTTTTTAAAGCAAAATTGCACCTGTCTAAATAGAATGTAGTGTTATGAAGTGAATTCTCTAAGACAAAGACTTTCTATTGCTTTATCCATCATAGCTATGATAATGCATTCTGTACAGTAATGTCCCATACTACAAATTTAACTTATGTAAAAACCATTTTTGCAGTATATATCAATATTAATATTTCTTACATTAATTTTGATACATAATGCAATATTTCCTAACAACAAAGCTATTTATATTTTCATTTTTCTTTTAAAAGTCATAAATGAAGTATTAACTATATATGAGTTATGAGCCACTTTTAACATACATCCTCACAACTGTCTTTCAGTTCATTCACTTGAGACAATTTTAAATCTAAATAAAAATATCCCTTAAAAAGTAAATTGTCTATGTCATCATCCTTAAATACAATGCAAAATTCTTGTTGAAATTAATTTTGATAATTATCTGAATTCTTCTAATAAATATTATACAAAACTGAATGAAATATTGATAATCAGAAAAATCTTTCAGTATATTAAAGAGATAATTCACTTTACTCAGTACTTCCCTCTAATTTTATATTTCTTTCAAGTAAGTACACTCATCTACATAATTTTCTTTTCCCTAATTACATAATTTCTCTCTTTCTAAAATTAATTTTAGCTTGTATCCATTTGAGGCAACTGAAGTTTGAAAAGCACTGATTTGTATGCAAAGTGCTGATATAGAATCTGTGAATCTCTATACAGTTTTACAAATAAAATAGTATCGCTGATACAACCAGGGTCAGACCTGGTTACACCAGAGAGGTGAATATGTGCTTTATCCTCTATTCTAAAATATTCCAAATAGTCGTGTATTGATTCTAACCAGTAGGATTTTCTAATTTTTCTTCCCTAAATAATCTTTTTATGTGGAACCATGCAAAAAAGATTTTCATTTTTCAAATCTCGTATTTTAAGTCAATGAAAGTTTATTATTCTGATAAACATATAAAAATTAGGATCATTTTCTTTCCTAATTCTTAAAGGCTTCTTTAATTTTAGTCACCCTCATCTTATTCATTCTTCAAAAATATTCCAATAATATTACAGTTTTATTGCCTCTTCATCTATTAGCTTTGTTGCAGAAATTACAAATCCTAAGAATATAATTTTTCAAAATTATTAATCCTGACCAACCTGTTGGTTGCCAAAGATGGTTAGTTTAAAATATACTGAAATGCTAGTTAATCATTTAAATGACTGTGTTAAATATCTCTTAACAAAGATCCCATAAAATAATAATTCTTAATTTTATATCTGTTTGATATTTATTATTTCCTTAGAACTAACATAAAATATACATTTTTTTAAAATTTATAAACAGCCAAATCAATAACTATGGTCAATTTTTCAAAAATGTTATTTATCTAGTTAAATTTATGGTAAAAAAAATGTTTTTCTATGAAGTTACTAAAACAAACATTTAGTATGTTTATTAAATTTAAAATATGCTGAGATATGAAACTATGTTAGCAGCTTTTATAACAGGGAACTTATACACTATAATGACTTATCCAAAGGAGCAAAATGATTAAATCCCCCTTCTGCCTCCAGTAACTGACTACTCTATTTATATATATATATATATAATTATTATCATTATCATGCTATATTGTTTCAGTCTATAGGTTTTTAAAGTATTATTTAATGCCTCAAAAAGTTAAGATTCCAGAAATTTTTTTTAAAGATACAGTAGTAATTTGAATTAATTGCTTCAAGATTGACTGTAAAGAATGGAAAAGCATGATTCAGTCACATAAAAATTTAACCTTTTTTTCAAGTTCTGGTTAATTTGATGGAATTCCTTTCTGATTCATTATGCATAGGTAAGGTTTTAAAATCTTTAAAAAAAAAGTACATTTGATGAAATAAAGCAATTAAAATATTAAATCATAGCATGTTTCCCATCAGTAAATTATTTCTGTTTCCATTGGATAATGTCCTTAATAATACATAGTTTATAATCTCATAAAACATGCATTTAACATTCAATTACTTATTTCATGGTTATGAAAAAAGATTTACAATTTTCATCATTCTGAAAGATATTAGCATTACAATATTTGGAAACTTATATTTGCTGATCAAATGTGATGCTTATGAATGACTTCACTAGAAAAACATTATTACAGAAATAAACATTTAAATTCTAAATCCATATTAAATGTAAAATTTTATTAAAATAAAAATATTTTAGAAATAAGATCTTAAAATTTTTAATAGTTACAATAACAAATTCATTTTTGGAAGATAGATATTTCCATTGGCAATTCATGAGTGGTATGTACGTTGCTACTTTAAATCAGTAGCATCTTGTTCTCTCCACAACTGAGTTATCATCTTCAGAGTAGATATTGGCATCCTGAAAAATTAATGAGCAATCTGTATTACTTAATTCTGAATAATGTTTAGAAATGAATATAAGGCTCTTGAACATTAGTGTGACTATGGATATCACAATTCATAAACCCTACCATGAGTGAACTGTTCTTATTTGCTCTTCAGATCAAATACTTTAAAAAAGTTTAAAACTTTTCAAATAAAATGAGTTTCTACTTTTATGCAATACTTTTATTTCTACTTTTATAATAATATACAAAATATCCATTCTAACTAAAGACCCAATAATTCCTTTTTAACTTTCATATATAGGCATATATTTTTAATAATGATTTTAACGAATTGCAAAGAATTATATTTTATGTTTGAATTGAATTCTCTGGTGAAAAAAAAAGTTGGTCCGATTTTAGATATGTTTTCAATATTTAAGAGACATTACCATATAAATATTTAATTGATACATGAGCTGTATTAATTTAACAGTAAAAATTTTATTCTGTGATACTTTTTTTAAATCTTACATTTTAGAAGATATTTGGAAAAGTATTCTACAGAATGTTATAAAAAATAACATAAAAGTGTGCTTCATTAAAAAAAATTGAGTAAAAATTTTTAAAATTTATATACAAAGCTGAGATTGTCAAGGGGACATTAAGGTGTATTTAGGAAAAATGATAAACAGGCATTATGTTTGATACAGTAGCATGTATCTACCAGGCAGAGATTTACTTACAATATAAGAATCTAATTGTTTTTTTTTTTTTTCAGTGCAGACTTAAGATCAGTGATTCTGGTCTAAGGAATATTCAACTGTTGGAGGCTGAAGGTTATTGCTCTACCTGGGAGGAATTCTTGGAGAAGTATGTAAGTCTACCTAAATAGGGCCAACCATCTAGGATAGTAGCGGGGCCTCCAGGAAAGAAGATAGCAATAGGAGTTTAAAGGACCTGGAATTAAACCAATCTTCAATATTACCAGTTTGAACTAAGCAATGGACTGTTCAACTTAGGTCAGTTGATGTCCATTGTCCTGAACACACTTTCGTTCTTAATTGTGACCGTTGAAATTCTATGACATAGCCTATGGATTACTAAAAAGAAGTACCGTATCACACTTGATTAG
>JAOUZG010033976.1:0-17654 GCA_026289955.1 Argiope argentata | reverse complement strand
AATTTTAATAGTCATATGATTCACTAATAATATTATAAAAGCCTTCAACCAAAATGTAGTATATATCAGAAATTTCTGTTAACTCCTGTAGAATTTATTTTTTAATTAAATTAGAAATAATTAAATTGCAATTAATTTTGCCATTTTAACTGAAAAAAATATTTTTTTTAAAAAAAATATGAGTTCTTAAAACAGTGTTGCTGAGTATTTAAACCTTATAGTCTTTAAAGAATATATATCTTATGCAATATCTCAAGAATTTTTCTACAAATATTTTTAGATTCATCCTGAGCAAATCGATTAATTAGTAATGTTTAATTTTTAACGCATCAAAAACGAAGAATATGAACAGAATCGTTGGAAGTAATCTGTCAAAAGCATGTATAGCCTGCGTTGGTTTAAGAAAAGAAACTAGTTTAAAAAAACGACGTTCTTAAAATTATAAGCGTATATGAAAAATATATAAATAACATAAATATTGTTTAGTTACAAACACACACAACTACCTGAAAATTATTTATTTACTGTGTGTATCTGATGTAAAACAAAACATCAAACCAATTAATCAGAATCAAATTCTTATCCTTTAAAATACAGTTTTCAACACAATGTACATGCGTAAATTTTCAAATCCAGCTATGGTAATGGAAATGCGTGAATTTTCTACGCCAGTTTGGGTAACGCTAGGCGGATAATATTTTTTTCTCCTTTTTTATATTTTATTTCAATTTAAAAGTACTTCAGAATGAATCTAAAAGTTCGATTAACAAATGATCTTTGATTTTAAATATATCAAACAATAAGAAAATAAACAGAATCGTTTGAAATAATAGACCGAAAACATGTTAAGATAAAAGTTGTTAGCGTGGGGAAAAAACTGAAGCCTTACTCATTTAAATTAAATTTAATGGGGAATTTAAAATTCATTAAATTAAAAATTTTCCCATTGCCCATTTCCTGGAAGAAAAATCTCATTAGTCTCAGAATCCGGAATCCTAGGTTCAAATAAAAAAAATTCTTAAGTTTGCAAATAGTGGAAACGTGTAAATGCAACAATTACAGCCAAATGTAGGATAAGAAATTAAGCAAACACGTAATCATTATGAAATTCAATTAAAAATATTTTTTGAATTACACTAATAAAAGATGCATTGTATTTAGAGATCTTTAATGGTGCTACCACTAAAACGCAGATAAACTTAAATAAATTATAAAAAAATATTAAATTCAATGCAAAAAAAATCAAGAAGAAAGAAACAATGAAAAAAGGGTCAATATTTTTATATGAAAATCAGAGCCTTCACAGAAAAATTCCCAAGTTTTAATCCCTGCCTGAGGGTGACTCATGAGAAAGCTTTCTGGTCGGATTCCTGTTTTCTTTCTTTTTGATTTTCTGTATTAAACTTAATATTTTTCTAATTCGATTAAAGCTTAATTATATTTTAATTGTCATTTAAAATGTAAATTTTCGAATTATAAGATAATGTGAAAACCACTTTTGAGATAACAAGTTTGAAAGGCAATGGTTATTAATTACCAAGTGAATCATAGCGATAAATCATCTAGAGACAGTTGTCTATTTTCGAGCTCGATTAAACTTACTTCTTGATATCTATTTTTATAATCGTGATTTTTTTCATCTTCTTTCCTCTTACTGAATGGATGCTTTGGTAATATAGAGTCTTTGGTAATATTGTTAGGACTTTTAATAATATTTTTAGCTCCATTAATTACATGAACAATCACGGAATTCAGCACGACAATAAGATTATTCAATAAAGTAATTTCAAAAATTCGTGTAGCGATTTGTTTACATTTGACTCCTACCATTCAACAGTAAGTAATGAGTGCTATTTCTGTGTCGTGTACGATAGAGTTATACATTTATGCATAAACATGGAATTAATTTTATACTAAAACTGTAGGTTTGCATCAGAATTTGGATAAAGTTGCTTATTTGTTTATTTGTCTAGTATGAAAATTGATAATTCAAAGGCGCATCAAATAAAATAAATAAAATTTGCTTTTGGATTTTGAACTAAAATTATGTACTTACTTAAGTTTTGATGCCAATGACATAGTAGCATGAATCATATGCGATTCTTTATAGGGTACAACGAAACTGAATTCAAAATATGAATTATCATATGATTATTCGTATTCTTTTTGGCTGAAGTTTATCCCTTTACGGTAAGTATCAACGACTATTGTTTTAAAATATTATGAATTAGTTAGCAAATTTGATAATCCGAATCATAATTCATTAACTTGGATCCTGTATAAATTTGAATATTTTCCTTAAATACTTCATTTATCGAAAATTGTATTCCTGCTTCAATAATTTTAAAATTATAAACTTGATATATTTTTTATGATAGTATGCATTTTATATATGGATTTCAGAAATTATCAAGAAATATTTGCGATCCGTAAAGTCCTTATTTTCTTCAAGTTTCAATTCGGAATCTTAAAAAAACATGGCATGAAATATTCTCTACCTTCGAAGCTATGAGAGTTCATCTGTAATTCATCTCTCCTATTCTTTCTAAGGAACTATAATAAAAACGATATATATTGCGAGAAAAGATATTATTGAAAGGAAGCAATCGACTCTCCATAAACGAATGGGCATCACATTAGTCATCAGGAGATCGTGAGTTCGAATCCCGCTAGTGACAGTAAGATTTAAAATTCAGGCAAATATTTATTTAATTCAGTAATTTATGTTTTCCTTTATTTTGCGTTCCAGAAGATTCTGGACCTTTCTCTAGTTTACCAGATAAGTTCTCTTGACTTTTCTTATTGTTTCCAGAAAGGTATTCTGGAACTTTCCTTGCTGGAAAAAAAGTCGAAGATCTCTCAATTTTTGTTGTTCTAAGTTCAGAGCTGTGCAGAGCTTATATCTGTATTTCGCACTTTGAGTTGAATTAATAAATAGGTTTAGCGGTACTTCCTGGGTGTCATTGAATTTCACGCTAAAGAACCAACATGACAACATTTTTACGCTCTTTCTTCTTCAGTCTTCATTTATGACATTGAAATGTGAGTTATTGCTAGATGTGAGAGTTCAATTTAAATAAAATTAGTGTTTACAAAAGCCAATAAATTCCATATTTATATGTAATATATAAGTATGAGTAAAAAATACTTTCTTTTCTCCGTATTTTCTGCAAACTACGTAGAGAAATGTCTGCAAATTTTCGTTTGATAAAACTGAACACATTATAAAATTTCATATTTCTAGCATTTTTTAATGTGAATAGGTTTCCTAACTGGTCTTTGTTTATATGCATTGATTTGGTTGGTTGGTTGGTGTGTTCATTTGAAGTCAAGTCAAATCACTCCATGTGCCAGAATCACAGCCTTGGCAATGTTCATAATCTTGTCAGTGTAGATGTCTCCCCGAAAGGGAAATTCATCAATGGCCTGTAAGCATCTTATGATGGCCGGGCAAGAAAAGATGAGTTTCGGGGTAAGTTCCTCCTGTGGGCAGTTCCTGCATAATTTTTAGGTTCCGGTGCCGTCTTTATTAGTGGTCATTCCACATAAGTATTGGGTTCTTAGTCTTGAGATAGTTTTGGTAATAATCCTGTCTGCATTAATGACACATAATTGATGTTCTTGTTTGAAGTGTTTTCCCCTCAGTTTATATCTCGCAAATGCATTAGCATTTCCCAAAGTCACGGTGCCGGTAATATCAGAGTTTAGGTCTCCCGCCTCTTTCGCCAGCCTATCTGCTTCCTCTTTCCCTTCCATGCCGACATGTGCAGGCATCCACTAGAAAGTACAATTTTTTCCAATGTGGAAAATTTATGCATTGATATCTACAAAAGAAATAAATTAACACAAAAAATATATTTAGAAAATATGTTTTCTAAAGAGACTACTTCTAAAGTATTTTGGAATTTAAAAAGTTTAGCTTAAAAGTATTATATCTCCGGAGATACTAACTTTAGACATTAATGGATGGTGGGTGGAATTGGCTTTTCTTGATCAAACTCAGGGAAAGAGAAAATAATCTGTTTCTTATGTAACTATTGTAAAGTTCCGAATTTAATACATTACTCTTTGCACTATATCCTAAAATGCATTTGCTTAAATATTCAAGGAACAGGGGATTTACAAAGCTTTAGAAATGTTATTAAATTTAAATTTGTACCATAAAAATTCTCGAACGAGCTACTAAATCGAATTATTTTTGGATTCCTCCGAATAGTATTAGTTGGATTTTACGGAAATAGAGAGCTTTAAAATCTTAGAGAAATAGAAAATCAGATTATTTATTGCAGAAATTTCATGCACACTTTTTACATTTTTTTTACTTTCCTGTTTTTGACTTTTAAACTTTTTACATTCCTGTTTTTAAATGTTAAACAATTGTTTCTTTATAATTCATTAACGAATTTTATTTTATATGAAAACATATTTTGCATTCAAGACTAAGCAATAACAAAATCAAGTTAGAGAGAATCGCATGCTTTCGTAAACAACATAAAATATTTAATGTGATTATTAAGACACAGCATAAAATAGTTTTATGTGATTAATGAGTAACATTACTAATTGATGAGAATCTCTAAAATAAGCAGCAGGAAATAATGTATAGTTAAAAGAATTCGCAAGTTCATTAGTTTTATTGAATAGCGAATGTTTTGTATAAAAAATACTCAATGATAATATTATATATATAATAATGTGTTAAGAAAGGTTCTATATTGATATTTGACCTCATGGCATTTCCATTGCATGATGAATGATAGCGAAATCAAAATCAAAAGATATTAAATAGATGAATGGTATTTTAAAAGTAATTATGATATTACGTGGGATTTTTTTTTGTAATAAGGGTAAAGAATGGCAATTGTAGCTATCGATAATAGCACCATTTGTAAAAATAAGTAAACAAAAATAAAATAAAAGATAAATTGTTTAAAATAATTTTAAAAAACAATAAACGATTTCCCAGCACCAACTACTACTCCGATATCCCCAATTTGTGTGCCATATGAAAACTCGATGACCTCTAAATATGTCGTCAATTGTCATTTACCCTTCTTCACTCACCATTATGTAGGGAAATCGCAAAAAGCAATGTTTAATTGTACATTGCCCATTGAAAACACTGGACAGACTTCACCAATCCAAACTTAGGATTGATTTCGAACATTTCAGTGTCATATGATAGCTAATGGACTTTAAATATATCATTAACGGTTACTTTCCCTCCACCATTTCCATTTCCACCTCCTTCATTTTCGATTGAAACCGAAAAACAGATATTAGGGAACAGTTGATCGCCGACGGCTGCTTGTTAGAATTTAAATCTTATAAAAATAATCGAGAAGTTAAACCTTCCCCTCTCTCAGTTTCCAAATCCCACTTTAGTTCTTTCGGGTCGGATTCAGCCATACATTTAAAGGTTTTTCTGCTTGTAGGAAATTAAAAGTACATTGCTTACTAAAAGTGCATTTAAAATGCTTGAAATTGCACAAAAATTAATAATATTTGCTTAATATTAAAAACTAAATAATGAAGTTTTAGAATTAAAATTTTCTGGCAGAAGAGGTAACATTTGAATTCATCTATGCAGATATTAACTTTGTTACCATCATCCAATAATTTAAAACTTCTTGATGTGTGGAATAGACTAATTCTCTACGTAGAGACGCACCAATAAAAATTTCATAACATTACATTCGTCAGAAGCTCCGTACATATGTCAATACAATATACTAATAGTAGTAATAATAATTCAGAACAAGAACATATTTTCAAAAAATTGGCCTTGTGCTATATTTATTGTTATATTGTAGTCTAAACAAACTATAAACTGCTTTTGCTTGAATTTGAATGAGAGATATTCGTGGTATATATTTCGCCACTAGTATTACTAGTTCTAATTTGATTATAATCAAGCGAGTTCCATTGCACAGATCCTTTATTAGAGTTAAACTTTGTAATGGTATTGTAACGCATCCTGGTTTTAAATTCAATTTACAATTAGAACTGCACAACATAATCTCATTTTACTTAAACTAAATAATTCAAAATATTTCGTTATGCTAGATTTACAGCCGATTCTTGCATGGTAGCAATTTGAGAGCTGTCGCCAAATGGCGATTAAGAATTTCGAACAAATTTTGAAACTATGTAAAAGCTACATAGTTTCAGGACTTTTCATAATGGTGGTGTACATAAATTTTCATGATGCTTGGCTTCTAAATTTGGGGACATGCTGAATCATTAAAGAAATAAAATTTCAACGGAGAGAAAATTTGATTCTTCCAAGACTAGATAAGCAGGGGAAAAAAATTCAACACATTTTGTCGATAATTCATGAAAAATCAATCAAAGAAGCTATTTAATCTTTTTTATTTAAATAACAACGAAATGTTTGAAAAATAACTTTAAAAAAAGTGGAAAACGCTAAATTAATTAAAATGTTGAGCTCTTAATAATTTTTCAGAAAAAAATATATCAATACTTAAATGTTTCTCAAAATTTAGAAAATTATGTCATAAACGGAAATTCCTTACAAATTCCTTTTACAAGTATTAAGAATCGTGCTACGGTCAAATATGTACGAAAAATCCTCAAACAATATTTTTAAAAAATATAAACTTTTAAAGAATCTATTTTAAATGTAGAATTTAGCTTTTGTGCAGTTTCATGGTAATAAGTACAATATATGTATCTGGGCATCGTCGACATATATACAGACAGATACATACACATTTTCTTTTATAATTATTTATTAATTGTGTGTGTGTGTGTGTGTGTGTGTGTGTGTGTGTGTGTGTGTGTGTTCTTCAGCAATTAATTTTTTATTCAATCGTTTGTTACAATTTTCTTAAATATGTACTTCATAATTAACTAACTAATTGCAATAATATGACTAATAATTTGTAATGATTTGACTAAAGAATTGAAATTACAAATTGAACACGCCAAATTTGGAAACTCAAGGTTCAATGATCTTCTCTTTTAAAATTTCGAACAGTTTTTACATCATGAATGTCGTAACAACAAGCAATTTTCAAGTAGTATTAAATATATACACAAAATGCTCTTCAAAATTTTTTTAACATATTAAACGTGAGCTCAATATTATTATTATTATGTTATTTCCTGTGTTTGCTACTGTCATGTAATTCCCAAGCTTGGCTACAAATCTGGCATCCATTTCATAGCATGGTAACAAATTTAGTGACATGAAGACGAAAGTTCCAAGTTTAATAGAAGTGTGGCAATATTTCAATTAAAAATAAAGTTATACTTCTAGGAGCTTTTTCACTTTAACACGGGAAAATTACTCACCTAGAGATACCTCAGATTTGAGAAAAAGAAGCTTCCGATAAGAGTTCCAGTGAGTGGTTTAGCCAACCGGTTGAGTATAGAATTGGCGTGGGGTTATCTTTCTCTATCCATGACCGGACGTCAGAGCCGGCCTTCACTATGAAGGGGCCCGGGTGCAAAACACCTTAGGTAAACCCTTAATTTTTTGTAAAATAAAAAAAAATGAAAATACAAACAGTAACACTTATTATTAACGCCTGTTTATTTAATATATGTTTTTGTTTTGTACTTAGTAAAAATTACAATTTAAAAGCAGTAAGGCAAATTACATTGCTATGAATTCATCGTTTCATTTATCTTCATTTCCTTTTTTGTTTTTGTAACTTAGTATAAACAAACGCACATAGAGGAACGCATAAAAAATATCACTTTAGATATAGAAAAAAGTAATTAGTTGATGATTTATGTCAATTTGAGCCCAGGCTCAGACTCGACTTCTGACGTCTGCTTGTGATCAGAAGTCGCACCGCTATGTCTGAAGAAGATTTCTTAATTCAAAAATTGAGGATATGGACTTGTTTGACGGAGCACCTAGCCCCAGTCAATCTCCAGAAAATGGAATAAATGAGAGTAAACCTTGCATTCAGCTGCTTGCGTGATCATCTGAGAAATTTCTTGGTCTCTTCTTATTTAGCCCTAGTATTACAGGTGGCTGAAGGAGCATGTCGAATTTATTCATAAATTAACATTTCTCTCCATTTTATAATTATTACTGCGATCATTGTCTGATAATGGCGACAGACGACGCTCAATTAGCCACTGGAAACAAACTTGTATACTTTCAGCACGTGTAAACTCTATTATTGTTCAGAAGACTATTTTCTTAATAACAGTGTCGCCTCCTTCAATCGTGGGGCCGCAATGCATAGCATCCACCGCACTCCCCCCCCCAAATGCCGGACGCGCCTCCCACGGAAGGGGTTGTAACGTGGTCGGTGATTGTCCTTTATATTCAAGCTTAATTTCGGTTGACGCGTTAGTCCCATCATTCAGAATTCCCATGTACTATTGCTCGGGTCGGAGTAGTCCGTTTGTGATTATCGGGAGATATATAAAGAAGCAAAGATGGGTGAATTTAATAGCCACCCAATGAAGCAAATACTTGAATGAAATCTCTCTTTGAAAAATTAATCACTTGCTAATTTTATATGCGGCGCCTTATGATGTTACGATTGTTTGTTAAAGAGTTGCTACTTATGTAAATTTGATTTCTGACAATGTTGTCTTAATAACGTATTACATGCGTGATAATAATATAAAATATAACTATCACGTAGCTAAATATCGTTGCTATTACGAAGAAATTGAAAACTAATTCGTTAACAAATGTCATCACAAATTGATTTCTTTCATAAGGAGTTTTGAAATTTTACTTTATAAGATGCGCAACCACTATTTCCAGATTCCACTAGCTTTACTGTCGAAATCCCAGTGCTCCTAATTTTAATCAAATGAAGACCGGAATTCAAACATTATGTTGAAATTGGATAGAAGTAAAATAAAATGTGTTGTTCTCTTATCATTAAAATTGTCATCATCTTTATTTTAACTACAAAACAATTCGTCTACATAAAATTTTTAATCAAAAATAACCTATGATATGCATTTTGAGAAAATGAGCTAAATCAAAATCGTATCAAATTCAATCTGATCGTCACTATAAATCAATTGATGAATGATAATTTATAAAGTACCTTTGAATCTTAAGAATCCGTTTTCGTATTCCTTGAATTAAAATTAAATTAATTTCAAATTCCATGGAAGAAATTATAAAAAGGTAATAATGTTTTCTCTTATGTAAATAGATTTGTTCAAAAACCCAGAAAACATTCAAATTCACACATTGTAATATTCAAGCTTCTGACATTGTCAAAATTACGATTTTAAAAAATTTCTTCTTCAGAAATTATAGTACTTTCATTTCTACTTTTATTTTGTACTATGTATTTTTTTTCTTAATTTGCAACTACAATAATTCGTTGTTCGTTGGTTCAATTTTATTCATTTTTTCAGTCGTATCAAATATCAAATAATAAGGTGGAAGAAGTTTTCTTTCTTTTTTAAAAAAAGTGTATTGGATATTCATGGTCTAACAACCTTAAAAGGCAATAATTTAGTTTATTTAGCTGGTCATCAAAGACGGCTCGTTACTAAATAAAAATTAACGAATCTGTATTTTTATAAGTCTATGTAAAGAAAAATAATTCATTTGACTATAAGTATAATGTGCTTTGAGTAAATAAGTTTATAGAAAAATATAAATTTAACGCAAATTTCTAAAAAAATAAATCGAGAAAATATAACTTTATTTATAAGCTGCGTCATTTAAATTTATATTCCGAACGAGACATTAGCAAACAACAAAAGATACTGGAGATATCAACAATATGAAACTATTTATTTGTCTTAGTATCTCAAAACAATATAAGAATTGAGACATTTTGAATGCATACAAAATGTTAGGCTGCCAGTAAATAACAGACAACATGACATTTGAAATTATTGAATCACATCAAGTATGAATTCTGAGTATTTTCTTCTGAATTATATTTGCTTTAGTTTAATTTAAAATATATTTAAAAGTTTCATATTTGGATTGCGAATTTTAGTTCAAAATTTCACAGAAATCGGACGGAATTCAATACATTCCACAAACACATGTTTTCATACAAACACATGTGTTGAGATTTTGACAATAGAAATGTTTCTCGGAAAATATTGTTGTGTTATCGTCCTACACAAAATAAGCTTTTTCATTGGATGAAAAGGTTAAAAGCGAAATGCATAAAGCAAATGCAAAGGCCAGATGATCTGTAATCTAAAATTCTGTTTAAATTGCGTGCACTTTGAAAGTTTAAAGTTTAGAAAGATTGTTTATAATTTATCAGCCGAGAATCCATGTATTTATTTTAGAAGAAATATGTCGATTCGCTTTGTAATATCAATGAAAGGATTCGCGTTTTTGTTATTCGCATAACATGTTTGGCGAAGATTGAGAGAATTCTATACGAAAAGTTCTTTTAATTTTGAAAATATAGTCTTTATTAACTATTACTTTTCAAAAACAGTACGCGTGTTTTAAGGAGATTTTGCGACAAAGGAAACTCGATTATTTCTTATAAAACAATATTTTTAAATTTTTGTTTTAAAACTGAAACTAAAATTTCAGTAATATACATAACTAACTATATATATACGGGCTTTTTCTGTAAAATTAACAACTTTTCTTTTTCTACAAAATTTTCCATGTTTTGTTTCTTTATTAAAATATAAAATGTCAGGAAAATTCTAAATTCCGTTTAATTGTTCCAGACTATGAGAATAAATAGATTTTTTGGGAAATATAATTATAAATAAATCGTTCTTATAAACAAGTATTAACTAAATATGGTTTTCAAAAAATTAGTTGAAAATTAATTTAAAACTCTCAATTTATAAAAAGAAATTAAAATGGCCAGATCAGAATTTTTAACAACACTGATTTCCATTGTTTATTTCCAAATAAAAAAGATGATTCATTATTTGTATATTTTATTTACAATGAATTTTTATTATTAAACAAATTAATTAGTTTAATTCTTCTAAAAATCGGTTATTGAAGAATTATGCAAATAAACTTTAATATAAACAACAACCTGATATGATCAATTAGGATGGATCAGGTTGCAGAAGAAAAAAATTGTAAAATTAAAAGCATGATACATTTTTCTTTTTCTTTCATCTCTTTCATGGGTTTGTTTCTTCAAAATTATAAATATTTTGTTATTTTGCTTGCTGAATCTCACACCATTCCCATAACATTGAAAATGTCAAAAATCAAAAACTTATTGCTATAAAACGGAACTGTGAAACGGAAAAAAACCTGCTAGAGAAATCTGTATACCAGAAACTTTATCGCAAATTCCGTAATAAAAATGTTATTCCCTCTCTCTTCCATCTATATGAAAAATTTAGACTTTAATCAGTCTGTGAGCTCCACGAGTGCTCAAATGTATATTTACAATGTGTAGCACATGGTCTTTCTGTGTTTGGTAGTACAATATAGAACAGCAAGTGCGCATTTTTTATGCCTTTTTATTAATTGATTTGAAATCAATTAATTTGACCTGTGACAATTAATATTAATTCAATTAATAATTTGTCTAGTGACAATAGTTTGCTCTCTTCGACAGAGAACAGACATTATCCTGCAATCAATAAAAACGGTCATAGAAGTAGACGCATGGGGCTAATCATACTCAATAACATAAAATATGCAATAAAAAATTCTACATTAGATGTTAAAGTTCCGACATTAAGCATCCCCTATAACTCTCTATTTTCAATATTTCGTTTTTATAAGAATAGGGTATGCAAATAAACACACGCAAACTTCCTGGTATAGCTGTAAGTTTCCATATTTCTTTCTGCTACAGAAAAAAAAAATTATGGGAGCATTAATAATTTTATTTGCTTTGTGATTGATAGATAACGAGTTACCTGACTTGACATATGAGGTTTGTTTGAAATATTCAATGAAAATTATTATTATATCGTAGTAAGTATTCACATTGCACTTAGCTGTGAAATAATGCCAAAAAAAGGAAATTAAAGCTTTAATAAACACTAAATAAGTTCAAAATAATATTATTTGTTAATTCTATATTTAGACATATTGTTTGGGACAATACTAGCATATAATTCTCCAGTTCGTTTACTTTTTTCGAGTAAAGGACATTTATCATCTCTGGGTTGACAATTGTCTGAATATTTAGCAATATACAAAGGGTGTTCAAAAAGTAAGTCACATTTGTTTCCCCACAGGGGGCATCATATCGAAACAAGAGCAAAACTTGTTCAAGCGATAATTGAGTTCCACGACTTATAAGGGTAGCAATTTCTTTCGGATGCTGAAAATCGTCATTGCATAGTAAGAGAGAGAAAAAAAATGGGGAGTCAGCTGGAAACTTACACCAACGTTGAAGTAAGTGGAACAGTTCGTTTTTTGTAGGCAAAACGCTTTACGAGTGTGGAGATTTATCGTGGAATATTGGGAGTGTGTGGGTCGCAGGTAATGTCACGTCTAGCGGTGACGTGGTGCCAGCAGTTTGAAGACGGTCGCATACACTTAACCTATGTGGAAAGGCAAAGAAAGCCATCAATGGCGGGCCACCAGATAAGATGCAGCGGCGGAGGGGAGGGACATTATTATCCGCAACCGCAGAGTGAGCATCGCACTTGCTGCACTGGGGTTGGTAATATCCGTTGGCAGTGCTCATTCCATTTTCCAGGTTTATGCAGCTGTTCTAAACTGGCCCCAAGACCAATGGGCGACTTTCTCTCTGGCGTCAGGGCGTCGAACGATTAGTGATACGTTCCTACCAATGTCTCCAAAGAACTGGGATATTATATAGAGATATAATGCGCATGTGTATCATATTGCATTGTAGTGGAATTGCCAATAAAGTATTTATGACCTAATTTTTTGAGTGCAACTTACTTTATTAATTGCCAAATCTGCAGTTATTTTAAAATAGCAATGAGGAGTCCTGCGATATCATACAAAGGAAAAAAATGCGAAGAAGGACTGCTTATTTGAATTCAATGAAGTCAATTTAAAAAGAAAATCTGATCGTGAGACTTCTACATTGGTGGCAAAACATGAAAAATTGATTTAGTCTTTAGATTTGAGCAAAGAATATTCTCAAAGGGGAACTTCGAGTTTTGAATCGTAAGTGGAACTGTCGGCATATCTATGTTGTCATCACGGGAAGATTAAGCTTCCAATGTTGAATGAGTGACGGTAGAGAGTAAAAACTTATTAACTGGAATTGATGGACATTGAGCACAGTATCGAATAATATCGGGATTAGCAAGCGAAAGCAAGTAGGCGGTGAAATTTCCTAGTTTTATGTATTATTTCCCCCGGCTCATAGATTTCCGTCTGTTCAGAAATTAAACTTACTGCTATTTTTCCTCCTTTTTGTAAACTGCAAAATATAAGTAAAAAATTATATAATAAAAGAAAATGAAATCTACGATCGAAAATTTCAAGTTATCATGTGAGAACATTATTATCTTTAAGTCAATATTTGTCTTGATTAAAGTCCTATACCTATTCAAACCGTTTTGAAACAATCACGAGACTTATTTACCGTTCTCTATCTCTCTATATATACATACTCATATATATCTATAATTTTTTTAGCTTTCATTTTCAATTTTTCTAGCTAGCAAACGAAGTTTTGGAGCGGTGATTTCTATATAAGCCAATTAATATCCTTCAAGCTAAGGGTCCCTTTTGCTTGATCGATATGATACTCGGCTACTAACCATAAGATTGGGAGTTCGGGCCTACCGTAATCAACACACACCTAAAGTGCTATCTCTCTTGATGTATCACACACAAGTATTATTGAACTTTACATGTACTTTAGACGCCCTTTTAAACAGATTAAAGTCAATATTTGGTCAAGAACTATGAATCTAACAACAAGACTTCATACTCAATTTCGTTTATTTAAATTGTGTTTTTGGTTTCTCGTGCTTGCATGCATGATAAAGTGCATAACGACAGACGATCAACCCTTTGACAGAACTGTTTTAAAATTTAATTAAGTTATGTATAGAAGCTAAATTAGTGAACTAACTTTATTTACAGAAGTTGTTAGATTTTTTAATAATCTTTTTTTTAATGATCATACATGCAAGATTACAAATTGAACTATGGTCTTACTTTCGCTGGATTCGATCCCAAATTTGACACTGTTGCGGATTTTACTATTTACGCTACAGGGTTGTTTTTAATTTGATGCATGATACAGAAATAAATAGTCTTTTATTAGGAAATGACGACGACTTTCATTACACACGATGAGACACGAATACACAGACGACAAATGTATACAGCCGAGACGAAGACAGACAACACACAGCAGCACACTACAACAAACAGTAGTTCAGAAGGCGTAATAACAACCACAGCATACAAAGCGGACAAACAGAATTCAGCAGGATAGAGGATGCTCAGAGCTTTGCTCTATGGTCTCTCCAAACGGCTGAAATTCTCATCTGTGTACTCGCTTTAGCTATATTCCTCTGCCGACTCACAACTGCACGACTTTCTATTCCACACAAAACTCGATGCTGCTTCCCCAATAGACCGATCTGCTGATAGAACTCGGCAGACAGTTCAGTCCAGCAATAGCTTGGTCTCCACAGCACGTTGATGTACTTCGTTACCTTCTCGATGACTAGTTACTTCGATATGACTATCAATATGATTTTAGTTTCATTGCAACTTGAGACTCCCAGCTTTTTATAGCTAACGTGAGGCTGCAAGTAGATTCTGGACCTTTCTCAGTCACTATTGGATGGATTGATAAATTTCTCGAAATTCCCAGCAATATCTATTTTGTCGTCATTTTCGTCGCCAAACGGTCCCCACGCTCTAAGACCACTGACATGGCACCCGATCAGCACCCACATGGCTAATTGCAAAGAGGTCTTTTCTAGGATGAAACTTTTCGTGCTGAGAAGCAGCATTACTGGCTTGTAACAACACAGATCCGTATTTTTGATGAGGAAGCTGAATACCTGACTTCATATAGCTATTTCTTTAAGTCTTGCGTTCACTTCTACAATATCTACCGGACAAACAATTTACTTCTAAATAACTTTCGCTCAAAATATTATATTGATCTATAAATTTAATGTTAAAAATCTACAACAAATTATATATACCTTGGAAACGTCTTTGAATAGTTGGTCTATAAATAAACAGATATTATTCTAAAAATATATCATTACAAAATGGTCACCATAGTATTATATAGTAAATGGCCAAGTATAGTATTATATAGTATTATATCACAATATTTTCCAGTATCGGAATATCGAATAATAACGTAAAGATATCGTACAATATTGTGTGTTGATAGAGAATATAGTTTTTTATAATTATAATAATAATAATTATTATTATTATTATCCTTTACCTTCTTTTTTTTCTTTTTGTTTTCATTGAAAAGCCGTTCGATTACATTAATGAATGTTCTCATATTTGTTATGGAATGGTCATAACTTTTATATGATCCTACCTTACAATGAAAGGGTTCTGGAATTTTTTTAAGGACACTGAAAATGCCTTTGAATTTAGTTTAGTTTAATTATGTTAACGTCACGTTAAAGCAACACTAGGGCTATTTAGGGGTGTACCTCGTAATTTCCAACTGTGGTCTCATAACGAGGATGACACCTGATCTACTATCCTCTTCTCCAAGCTTCCGCACCACGCCAGTGAGAGTGAATTTAGCCTTCCATTTCAGAGAAAAAAGACTTTCAATTAGAATTGCTTCCACAGTTGGCTCCATTAAAGTGTGCAAAATGTGCCTCTATAAAGTAGTAGTTTTATTATTTGGAAAAAAAATGACATATTGATACTGTTAGCTTAATTGGTATCGTATTTTTCATACATTTAATAAATAATGTATTGGATTATGCTTGGGTTTTTATTTCTAAGTCTGTTAATTAGCTTAAATTGCTTTCTTATTTAGGTACAAAATTTATGTTCTTTCTTTGCAAGTCAATAAGAGAAAGAAAAATGTTAAAGAAAGCCATTGTTGCACTGTTCAAAAATAGAATTAGGTGTAAAATTTGATCCTGTACACTGTATCTGAAATAACGGTATTCTATATATAAAATAATCTGCATTTCGAAATTAAGATCAAAAATTCTAAATATGTCAGATTTGCCAAAAATGTTAAGAATTAACATTTTTTGAATTTATTTATAGTAACGTCATTACACATAGTTTCAAAAATGATATTTTAGGGCACAATTTTTTGTATTTACATCCGGAAATTTCCTGGGAACTACGAAATTTGCCAGAAACTATTCGAGGGGGGGGGAATGGGAAAATTCTGCCGACATATACATGGAGCCAAAATTCTGCCAACATATTTTAGGAACTTCTTACATTCAACACCAGCAGAAAATTGATTGAAGCATCAAATAACTTTATAATTTGTAAATAAAAAGAATAAAACACTTTCCAATTTTCCGCGAATTCGTTTACACGTGCAGCCATTTTATTTTCTTGATTGTTTCGTAAAATTACTTATAATATAATTTTGTATTTTAGTAAAGTGCATCTTAAATTTCATAAATTATTTAAAAAATAATGTTCTTCCTTGAATATTTCCTCCGGTTCAGTGTCATCTTTAATTAAATACTCAGTAATTATTAAAATTGAAATGATGAAATTTCATCGAAATTTTCAGAAAATCTGTTTCTGAGAAAATTTGTATTCTTTGATTTCCATGAAGCGTCCGGCGGATTTCCTCGGTAAATTTTGAAATTTTCTAAGCTCCATTAAGAGATTATAAATTCATGGCTGGTGAAGGATTATAAATTCTAAATAACGCATTCTTCTATAATTTTATAATCAGGTTCTTAAATATCAGGCCTTAAAATTGGGCCTAATGTAATGATAAAAGGGCAAACCATATATGAAAAAAAGGTAATAGTTTTTATTATGTAATTGGATACTTTCTAATCCCATCTATAATAGCATTAATAATAATACTTGTGGCATTTTATATATGGTGACTACGTTGATAAAACTGACATCCATTTACATCGAGATACAAGTGGAAAAAAGACAGAAATTTATTATTCTAGTGATTTTTACTATGAGATTTTGATATAGATTTCTCTCTTTCGTGTCGATTAGGAAAGGGAATCTTAAGTATCTTTAAAAGAATTTAGTAAGCTTTAAGATTACGGACATATTATATACGGTGATTACGATGATAAAGCTGACATCCATTTACATCGAGATACAAATGGAAAATAGACCGAAATTTTTTATTCCGGGGATATTTTACTAAGAGATTTTGAATTTCTTTCATTCGCATCGATTAGGAAAGGGAATCTAAGGTATTTTCAAAAGAATGGTGTAAGCATTAAGGATTTTAATATCTGAACTTAGAGTGGGTGAAAATGCTGTGACCAGCAGTTTTCTAGCACACATCTAGCACTAATTGAATAAAAAGTGAGAATTGGATCAGAAAATAAGCGAACATTTTAAAATGAATTTAATATGGGGTAAATTAAGATAACAATTAGGAAATTGATTAGGTATGGGACCTTGGGTAAGGCCCCGAATATTTTCCATGGCATTGTTGAACGATAGTTAGGGAATAATACAGATGTTAGATGTCAATCTAATATTTTTATAGAATCTATAATGAGAATGTGTATTTTCAAATTTTGTTTATATATATATATAAACAAAAATAATATATACCTATATATAT
>JAOUZG010033975.1:0-16494 GCA_026289955.1 Argiope argentata | reverse complement strand
TTATATCAGCATATGATGTTTCGAATTTCCTTTCGGATTTGAAATTGTCATTAAAAAATTCTTTATCGCAAAATAAATCCAAAAATTTCCAAAATGTTTTCTAAAGAATATTTGATAAAGGTTTGCATAGAGCTATTTTGGAAAAAACAAATAAATTTAGAAAAGGCGAAAAAAAATCGATAAAAGTTTGGAACTAGTGCCATCGTTCATTGTTTCAGTCTAGTAGTTTTCAGATCTCCACTCATAGTTTCCTGATCGATACACCATAGGACGCCAGACTTTGGCCATGATTTGTGATCTGAACGGCACTGGCATTGTTTTCTGTCTGGGTGTCGACATTTGAAACAGCTGTGGCACAAAAGGGGTATTTAGCATATAATATGCACTTGGGAACACATACTGAAAGTTTATGTAAAGATCGATGGGACAATTTGAGGTCTGTTGGGAGAGAAACTGAAACAGATTTTGATCACTGAACATTTATAACCATCAATTCTTGGTGCTAACGTTTTTTAAATTGAGGGGTCATTGATGTTCTTTCCTCAGAAGATCACAGTTTCAGGTCGAGATTTTTTTTGTATTATTGTATTACCAATAAAATTTATATTCCAATCATCCATCTTTAGTAGCCCTACAGTAAAGGAAGCTATCTTTAAAAGATTAAATTTACAGTGAGGATATGCAATATAACTTTTATTTTTAGGCCTTTATAAATCAAATTGCTTGTTAATAAATCTGTTTTTTGTTAGTTTTCTTAACGTCCCATTGTAAAGTAACACTAAGGATATTTTGGAATGGACCTCGTAATTTTGAACCGCTGTCTGATGACAAGAATGACGCCTGAGCTGGCAGCCCCCTTTCAGAATTACACCAGAATCAATCTGGTATTAGAAAATTACACTGTGTGTGTGTTTATTGCAATCAGTGGATTTTCCAGAAAATGGAGTCGAAGTTGGTATTGCTGCCGATTTTCAGCATCAATGGAAATATATTTTAAGACTCAGTGCTAATTAGAAAAAAAAAGGACACAGTTCCATTCTGGAATTTCAATTACGATATAACAAAATTCAATATATTTACCTTTAAACAGCGGTAATGGTCTCACCAAAAATTTCTCGCATCCTGTTTAATAAACTTGTCGTGCCAGAGTTACTTGGCGTACTTGCGTCACTTGGCATTGTCGTACAATAGTTAAGACACATTCTTTAGCGCAAGTTTAGCATTTTTACTGAATCAATCGAGTCCATCATGGCGAGCTATTTGGCGATTAATTTCTGGCATGCAGTTAATAGTATCAGAATTTGTGCTTTAAAATGTTTTTCTCAATCGATTGAACCAATTTGGTACAAAGCTGTATTTGTTGTCGCAACATTCCATATGAAATATGATATATTTAAATCATCGCGATTTTTAAGTGTCGCGTTTGAATGTTTCTGAAAGTACAGACAAACAGAGTAAATCTGTACTTGAAATTGGCTCACAATGTGGCGAGTATCTAAATTATAGAAGTTAAATCTTTATGTTTTTGCTAACCTGATGCAAATGTCGCCAATTGTGAAAGAAACGCGAGCAGAGTAACTGAGAGAAGCGAATGACAAAACAGTAAGCAAAATTCTGCACCATTTGGTGACTTTTTGCAAATTTCATTTGGCGGAATTCTACATTATTTGGGGACTTTTCGTTAGCGCTCGGCTAATTTAAAAGTACCGTTAAATCTATGTACCGAATTTATCCTCTATCTTTCTTCGTTTTGTAATTATATTGTTAATTTATATTCGAACAGTTGGGCTTCCTCTGAACAGACTTTATTCGAAATTTGACAAAAATAGGAAAATTTGGTGAAAAGACCATACAACAATTTTCAATCAATTAGCTCACAGCGTTTTTGAGTTATCTTTGTCACAGATAGACAGACGGAGATTTTTCATAAATGTGTTTTTCGAACACAGAAATATCTAAAACGTAAAAAACCATCAAAATGAATTTGAAAATCTTTTGACGATTATTATACTTTCTCTATACTACGTATACGACTATAAAAGGGGCTCAAATATGTTGGAATACTTGGCATTGTTCAGAGGACAAAAATATACTTTTGAGAGCATCGTCAAAACAATGCAAGTAAGAACAAACAAACAAACAAACAAACAATCTCTTCCCCTGCAAAGTAAACAATGAATAATATTCTGAAATCCCTTTGAAAGACACTTGATTAATTAGTAAAGAGTTGTTAACAATGTTAAATAAAGAGTTATGAAATTTAATATAATAAAGAGTTATGAAATTTAATATAATAAAGAGTCATTAAAAATGTTAAATAAAGAATTTTGAAATTTAATGCGATAAAGATTTGTTGAAAATGTTAAATAAAGATTTATGAAATTTAATGTAATAAAGAGCTGTTAAAAATGCTCACTAAAGAATTATGAAATTTAATGAAATAAAGAGTTGTTGAAAAAAGAATTATAAAATTTAATATAATAAAAAGTTGTTAAAAATGTTAAATAAAGTTATGAAATTTAATTTAATTAGGAGTTGTTAAAATATTAAATAAAGAGTTCCGAAATTTTATGTAATAAAATGTTAAATAAAGAGTTAGAAAATTTAATGTAACAAAGAATGGTTAAATAAAACATTAATGTATTATAGAATTAGATAATATTTTTTAATTCTACCAAATAAAATTAAAAAAAAATATCCCAAAATGGTTACGATTCATATCAGTTCAGATAATCTCGATAATCAGATAATCAGTACTATTTTAACTACCATTCCTGATAGTATGATTGTTGAACTTTTACCTTTTCTACTAAAAGGTAAATAAGAGTAAAATTTTAGAGAAAAATATCGAGTGTCGTTTTTGTCAACTGATCATCAAAACGACGAGATTCGCCTCAAAATAGCTCTAAATGGAACATTAAGCTGACCAAAGGAAACCGACCATGAGACATTCTAGGAAACTTTTGACGTCGACCTAATGGACCTGTTTTTGTGTTCCTGGGATTCTTTCTAGAAAGCTTGAAGAATGAGATGACCAATTATTACTGATGCTATTATTGCTTTTTCTGCCTTACAAGATCACGGAGATCTGTTTTTGGGATTCATAACAGCCAAAAATATAGTACTAAATCGCACTCAAATTGTTCTGTACCATTGAAACTTATATATTGTAGACGAAAAGTCAGATGGTAATATTTTATATCAAAAAGTATTTGATTTAGAAGAAACGCGGAATCTATACTTTTTGACTGTTAGCTCGTGAAAAGTAATCGCCAAATATGCGGTTCTCCGAATTTTCGGCCATGTTTTAAAAATCCTTTAACATTGAAAATGAATTTTTCTTTCTCATATATATTGTATAAAAATAGTATTATAATGATCAAAATAATTCTAACTTGATATTTTAACGAGTCCCCTACTTTTGAGAATCGATTACTTTAATCGTAATCGTTATGTGTCTTTTTACAAATAGGAAACTGTAAGTGGCAACTCAGTAAGGTAAATAGAGCTCGAAAAATGAAGGTTGGTTGTGGTTTTATTATAGCCAAGATTGGAGCTTATTTTTGCATAAATAGAAATGCAATTTTCCCCTCTTATATTTATGTGAGATATTTATAATGGGGTCTCGTTCGTAATACGAAATTCTTTATTCATTGTTCATTGTTCCTAATTTTTAACTTTATTCTTTGTACTCACATATTCTTTGGAACTTCTCAATACACATTACATTACCTTGGTCAAAATCTGAGTTTCAAGTTCAGGAAGCTTAATATAATTTTAGATCAGACTGAGTTTTCGAGAAACACATTTTGAGAAAATTTCCTTCCGTCCGTCTGTCTAGAATAAGTGTATATCTTAAAACATTTTATGTTTCAGCCGATAATTCTTTCAAATTATTTTTCAAAGTTGGAAATCTCGGTAAAAGGCTCGTTTCATTATCATATCTTTTATGCTTGTAAATTCTGTAAATAGTTATGTTTTTCTTTTTTCCCACTGTAAATATTTTGTTATTTAAATAAAATTCTCGTAACATGCCCACAAAATCATGTTGTGACCAGAATAGTCACAGATACTGGGGTATGAGACGGCGTTCTGTTGTGTCTATCTATGATAAGGATAACTCATAAAGATTTTGAGCTAAACGGATGGAATTTCTTATAATATATTTATATAAAATTTTCAGATTTCCATCAAATTTTTTGCAAAATAAATTAACACAAAACTAGATATAAGACTAGATACGCAACTATATACAAGAATAAAATTCAGTACAAATAATTTCTCAATTTATTTCACGAAAAAAATTAAAAAAAAATTTCGGCTCGAAGGCAAAGGTAGATTCTCCTATATCTATTGTTATTATCTCACAACATAAAATGTTGATGTAAGAAAAAGTCAACATTAGGGCTTGAAAAATCCCTGTCCAGCCCCTAAGATAACTTCTAAGATATTTCAGGTATGGAAAAACTAAGAAACACAAGAATTGATCGTCTGAATGGGACGTTGATTTGATTAACTGGATTTATTTTCCTATCTGAATAAGAAAGTTATAGTGCAGTGAAAATTTCAACCTCCCCTCCCGCAACCCACCCCTTTGAGTTAGATGTACGTTTAAAAATTCCTCTGAGATTTTCACATTTATAACCACAAATTCCAAGCTAGTTAAAATCCAAACAAAATTACTCTAGCTATTTTGTTCACAAGATAACATGGGAAAAGATTCAACAATTCAACATTCAAATTTTCCATGTTCACAAGACAACATGGGAACTTTAAGCGTTATACAAGGGTTGTTCGAATGAAAAGATACGACTCTGTAGGTATAAAGGAAGACTTTATTCAAAGTATACACCATAGGTCCGAGGCACAACGTTTCCATTGATTAACGAGCCAAAGGATCCTTTGTTCCCAGAGTTCCTGCTAGCGTGTCGAGACCCAGTCATGAGGTCGCCGTCCAAAGTCCATTATTTGTCGAATTCCTCGAGTACATAACCATTGACTCCAATGTGTACTGTGAGACACTCCGAAGACTACGCAAGTCCATCAATAACAAAAGACTGAGACTAGTCACGGAGGGCATGGTTCTGCTCCATGATAACGCCCGCACGTCTCCAGGATCACACACGTGAAACTGATTAAGTTCTAGTGGGAGAAGATCGACCATCTGCCATACAACCCGGACATGTCACCCGGCGATTTTAATATGCTTAGTCCCATGGAAAAACATCTGAAAGGGAAGCTCTCAAGGACGCTGTGAAGCACTGGGTTTTGCCCAGCCACAGGAATTCCGGGAACAAAGAATCCTTAAGTTTGTTAATCAATAGAATAGTTGTGCTCAAGATTATGGCGTATACTTTCAATAAAGTCTTCATATATACCCATAGTGTCGTATCGTACCTTTTCATTAGAACTCTCCTTGTGTATAAATTGTTGAACGAATGTTGGGTTTGCGCTCTAGGGACCATGATCGGTAAAGAACCGAAGAATCTTGTTTTGAGAATCATTGCAATAAGTAGTCTTCCTATAGGAATCTATCTAAAAGATTCTGCCAACTAAATTTATATTCATGAAAAATATTCAAGCACTATTTTTCGTATGCAGCATTAAAAAAAGAGAAATATTTCAGTGAGTGGCTTTATGCATTGGAACTAATATTCTTGTTAATGATCATTGAATATATCAGTACAATGTTAAACAAGGTTGATATAATACGAACATAAATGGTGGCAGATACTTTCCTTGTTTGTTGAAATACCCAAATTAGGCTATTATGTACAGAAACTAAAATGATATGAGATACTAAATGACATTATATTCTAAAAATGGTGTTTAATTTATCCAAATTGTTACGTTTTCGGATTATCACGTTTATACGGATGAGAAAGTACATACTGACAGACAATTAACCCTTTATCAAATAGGCTTCAAATTTTAATATACATATACATCTTAAATACTAATTCTATGTACTGATCATTATCAATTTAGTTTTTTGCCTTTTGCAGGTATTGTATTCTCCTGTATTGGGAACAGACAGATTTCTTGTGACTTCTTTATTCAAAATTCGACAAGAATCTATGAATTTTGAGTAAAGGCCCAATCCCATATTTCATCCATCTGTCTCAGAGATTTTTGAATTATCGTTTTCATAGACAGAGCGACAAACAGGCATGAAGACAAAAATTTACTTTTCAGAATTATGACCTTCAAGGAGATGTGATGCATCACAATCTGGAAGTTGAATTTTTTGATGAGCGCAATATTTTCACTTAATATATATTAGGATGTCCCAAAATTTTCCTTCTCGTCGCACTATGAATGGCCCTATCTGGCTCTGCTTGTTCAAAGATGCAGGCTTATCTATTAGCCGTCTATGTCATCGATTTCAACCGTCCCGTTCTTTTACTGTACGTTTTGTTTGTGCCACAGTCTCTTTTAACACTTTCATCCACAGCGTTAAACATGGATAGCGAAATGTGATATTTACGGCATGGAGACGGCATCAAAGGAGACGAAACTTGGAGTTTATGTGAAAATGTGCATAGAAAACGCATTTGGTGTAGGAACAATAGGTTTTTCACTGCTGAAAAGCTGGGATTACATCCCAAAAAAGTTCTTTGTCCATTTGGTGAGATTGGAAAGGCATAATTTTATATGAGTATCTTCCTCTTGGCGGAGCAATAAATTCTATGAAATACTGTCACCAACTGGATTATTTGAAAGCTACCATAGGCTTGCATAGCAAAAAAAAAAGAGCATTTGTTAGAAATAATAAAATGACGAGGTGTTAGTTTTCATCAAGACAACCCGAGACCACAGATTGTGTTATAGAAAAGCTTTTACAGTTTCATTAAGATAGTTTACGGCATTCTGCATACTCTACAAATCTCGCTTCCTTCTATCATTAATTTTTTTTCCCTGATAAGCACTTTAAATCCATCTGCGAAATAAGAGCGCATCTCCAGAATTATCTCTCCCCCAAAATATAACAATTTTGGAAAGTAGCCTAATGACGTTTTCTCAAAGATGGAAGAAGGTAATGGATAAAAAGGATTCTTATATAACAAAATAAATAATATCTCAAACAGTAAATATTATATGCCCATTTTATATAAGAAATAGGAAAGAAACTTATGGAACACTCTGATATTTCTCAAGAAATTTTTTTAAAAATATACTCCTAACTAAATTCTTATTCATACAAAATATTTCAGCACTTTTCCGATGCAGCAATAAAAAATAGAAAGATTCCCCTGAGCGCTTTATACACTCACTTCCAAAAGTTACGCACGTGGAGGAAAATGCTAATTTCCGGAAGCCAATCAGAGTTGAAGAGGATGCAATTCACTGCAGAGGTAGATGGAAGTATGCAGATATGTTAGGATACAGCCAATCGCGCTTCATGAGAAGAAATATGCAAAAAGGGCAGTCTTATAAGAAGACAGCTTTCTGAAGGGTTACAGAAGGTGATTGTAGGTGCTGATAGAAGATGTTTAAAACTTTCGTACAGTTTGTTTTCAAAACATACGTGTTTCTATGACTTCCAGAAGACGAATGGAAGATTCTGAGCGCTGGCGTGCTGGGGGTCACATGGAAGCAGAACAGCCGATCAAAGATGTTGCTCTTTTCTTCGGTGCTCATCAATCTGCAATTTCACGTTTATGGACTCAATTCCAAACCAGACAGACAGTGGTCCGGAGGTCCGCAGCTGGTCTCCCAAGAGTTACAACCCCCGAGGAAGGTCAATATATTGATATTGTAGCCAAGCGGAATCGCAGAGCCACGTCCACACGTGTGACATCTATGGTTACAGCGTCTATTGGTAAGGCGATATCTGCAGCTACTGTACGCCGAAGATTAAATATGAGTGGACTGTACGCCCGGGTAACTCGAGTTTATGTTCCTCTATCCGTCCAATCAAGAGGGGCACGATTAAAGGGATGCCGGGAGCATGTCAATTGGACTGCCTCTGACTGGGGCAATATCATGTCTACTGAGGAGCCAAGATTTGCTCTGCAGCCAGATGACAAGCGTATAAGGATACGGCGTAAACGCGGAACACGCAATCAGCCCCCAAACATCACCGAACATCACGCATTCCGAGGCAGAAGCATTATGGTGTGGGCAGGGATTTCATTAGGACACCGCACTGAAATGCACATCTTCAAACGGGGTTCTGGTACTCTTCCCGGTATCGAGATGAAGTCCTAGAACCCATTGTGAGATTGTACGCCGCAGCAGTTGGCCTTACTTTTGTTTTAATGGACGACAACGCACGTCTCCATAGAGCCCAAATCGTCGATGACAGCCTGGAGAGTGAAGGGATTGCGCTAATGGCATGGCCAGCATATTCGTCCGACTTTAATCTCATTGAAAAACTTTGGGATGCTCTCGACCGTGCTGTATCTTTGCGTTTCCCATCTCCAGCCACTTTTATTGAACTGGAAACTTTCTGTACAAGAATAAAGGATATTGTTTAATTCTGCGGTCATTGCCCACCTAATTGAAAGTATGGTCACAAGGTGTAAACTTTGTGTACAGATGAGGGGGAAGGGGTCACAGACCTTATTAATGTCCTTTTTTCATTTTATGCTGGTTATTTTCACTTTATACACATTTCTGTTTAACCCTCTAAGCGTTTCCATTCTACGTGTGAAACTCCTGTAAAATGAAGGAAGCGGGACTAGTTTTCTGTCGCGAAAGCGTGTCGGTTTTCTACCAGAGATGTGTAGGAAGCGTTCACGGGTTTTCTTCCTTCCCCTCCTTTTCTTCATGGGAGGTCAACAAACCTCGGGTATCAGCATATTACCACCTATTCATGCCAAATTTTATTGCTTTCGTTTATTTTGTACGGCTACAAACGTCAGAGTGTTTCTGGGAATAGTGCATAGGTTGCTTTTTAACCCCGATTGCTGATAGCACTTTCTAAACTGTTACACAGTGTAAATATAAACAGATAGGTTTTCACTTAATTTTTGCTGGATATATTAAGTACAGAATCTCTCATCATACATTCGGTCTTATTATACATATATTTTCAAAATTAGCAATTAATGAAGGATTAAAATTGTATTCATATCCTTTTATTATTATTCCAAATAAATTATTTTGTACAGAGCAATCAATAGTTGCAATATTGTAGCATTTTTCTAGAATTGTAACTAAGCACGGATAGTTCAGTTAATCAGATACATATAAATAACAATATATAACAATTTTTTTAAAAGAACGGGCATCATATTCTATTATAATAAGAAATACAAATCAGCAATATGATTGAATATATGAATATATGAAAATATATATAATTCTAGAAACATAATTGGCTACTTATGTATTAATGATCCGGGTTCTAAAATATCTCGTAGCAATTTTATCAAAATTCAATATTGTTTTTAATCATGATTTTTTATTGAAAAATTGTGGCTTTTCGCTCTTAAATGCCTTAAATAATGAAATTATAAAGCTGAAACGTCGTTAAATATACCAAGGTAAATGCAGATTAATTGGCAACCGTATTAGAAATTTATTTTTGAAATTATAGAATATTCTGGTGATTTTAAAGTGTTTGTGAAATTTATTAAAATTATCGACATTTTTTGCGATCCCCCCCCATTAATTTGCGTGCACGTTCAACGATACTGCTACCTTCAAAAATAATAATAGGCAGCTTGAGGAAGCAAACAAACGATTCTTTTAAAATATTATACTGAAATATTTTATTCCTCATAAATTTCGATATGTTTATAATGTTTAATATTCTTAAAAAATACAATGGACATAAATTCATCTTCTAATTTTCGTCCATTCTGTAAAAGAAAACACTAATTATTTATTGCTATATTTGCTAGTTTTATCAAACAAGGTAATTCACAAAAGTTTCTGTTGCACTTACATTTTTTTTTATAAAATTGACCGTGGAAAAGTAATTGATGTTTTAAATACATGAAATTAAACTTGTAAAACATATGTTCGCATGTGTAACTTTGAAACTTTCCATTTTCTTTCTCTTATTAATGATCGCTAATAGTGAAGATAACAATCATTGAAAAGTTTTTTAATAACTATTCAGGTCGAAGGAAATAAAGGAATAAGCATCTTGTTTTGGTAGAAACTTCAACAATTCCACAAATGAATTAAGAAATTTTAATGTTTTAGAACTGTATTTGAAATTTTAATTGCTTATACGAAAAGATGTCTTTACTTTTGCCGATTATCTCCTTAGACATAGTAAACATATCAAACTATATAAATAAATGGATTTAATGAAGATATAGTGATAATAGTATTTCAGTGAAGTTGTGATGTATAAATTTTAGAAGTATTTGCCATCATAGTTTGAAAACTCTCGAAAACTGCCATAAAAAGTAATCGATTCCTTATTTAGAAGTAATAACTGGTGTAAGCCATTACTTTCAATTATGAAAGAAATATGTCCTGTTGTATCCAGAATCATTGACATTAATTAGTCTTGAATTGGTTTCGAAATGCACAAATATATGTATATATATTTAATTCCTTAAAGAAACTTTCGCGCACGACAAACCCTTATTATTTTTATAGTACCACAATAAACCGTATTCTAAAATATCTTATGATAGTTAACTTTCCTGGGAAATTATATAATATTTTTCATCTTCTGTTCTTTTTCTTCAATAAATCAATATTATGGTATTTGTGTTGACATCTGTTTTATGAAGATTTATGTCATAAGTGTTATGGGGATTTATGACATCATTGTTCAGAGAAATTCAAAATAAATCTAAAGCTGGCATTTAGTAAATAAATGAACTCAATATTAGAAGAAATTACTTATTAATATACATTTGTTCAGTAAGTATGAAGTTATCTTTTATTACAATTAAACAATTACTCTTTGGGAGTATTTGCTTTGGGAAAAAAGAATTCAGATTATAGAAATTTTATACTTACACAATATGCTCAGTTTTAAAACATTACGTCACAGTTTTATCAAAAGTTCATTTTAAATTGTAATCATACTTTTTGACAAAAGTTAATAATAGCATTGACTTAATACCCCAAACTTATCAAATTAAATGTTAATTAAAAAAAGCCTTTAATAAACAACGAGATTCAAATTTGTAAGCTAATTCATTAATTTATGGGGTTTTTTTCTCTTTTGTATCTGTCAAAGCATTTCAAGTGGATTTTTTTTCTTTATTGAAATTAAATTAAAGAAGTCGAATTGAGATATATAGTAAAATTTTATATTCCCAACAGCTAAAATAAATTAGGTCTCTTTTAAGGAATTAGAATTGATCATACATGGAAACTTTATGTAGAGATATTTCAATCCACACAAATTTAACTTAGTTTTAAATTCATGTCATCCTAAAAAAATAACTGACATTTCATGTAACTAATTAATTTTAGAAAATACAGAAGCTCTGTTATTGTTACTTAATTTTTTTTGTCTCGGCTTAAGAGAAAAATTAGTGCTTAGTAATATAGATGAATAAATTATACAGTGATGTATGCAGAATTTTGTTGAGTAAAATGCATGCATTTGATCTTTTTTTTTCTTTCAATCTTGATGAAAGACAATTTTCAATGCTGTTAAGTCGTATATGATAAAAGTTAAATTTATAGTGACTTCTTTTTTATGGAAATTAAGAAGTAAACTATTTCTATTTACAGAGAAATCCACATAACCTTATTTCCCATGGCATCAGAAAAGGAATTATAAATGAGTATTAAATAATATAGAGTTTAATTTTTAAATTATGAACTGAAACTGAAAAAAAAAACCTTCTATGCATACTAAGGAAGTGGATGAAAACCAATTTTTGTACATTATTTATTAAGGGAACAACTTTAAATGTTAGTCATGAGCTAGTACAATCAAATATTTTATAATGTTTAACAATCTCAAAAATTCTTTTAAAAATCACAAAGATTGACATTACATAATAACATAATATTTCCCAATACGTAAATAATTACAAAAATTTACACTAAATAATCATTGCAAAAAATTAAATCTAAATAATCATTGTAAAAAATTAAATCTATATAATCATTGTAAAAAATTAAATCTAAATAATCATTATAAAAAATTTAATCTAAATAATCATTATAAAAATTTAAATCTAAATATGGTTAATTGTGGTCACATTGCTGTTATATTACACTAATAGTCCCTGAAACAACACACAATATACTAATAAGAATGCATCTTGTTCTTGCATACATTAACTAATGAATATTGTAGATGTTAAACATTTTGATGTGGGAAAAAGCAACTTAATTCACCTTTTAATTTGGAAGTAGCAACGTAAGCAGTAATAACAATTTTAGAGTCTATCTTTAACAACATGGAATATTTTTTCTGGATTACTATAAGAAATGTAGCACATTAAACATATTATTATAAAATGAAAATATAAAGAAAAACATATAATTACAAATATCAAAAATCTTATATTTGCATGCTTCTTTTAATATCAAGCTGTTGTAAAAGGTATTGCACTATTTATAGCAGAGACACAGTGTGATACCTTTCAAAACATGGAGCTGCACACAAACCAACATCGCAGTCTTTGCATTCAAATCGTGTCTCTCTGCGAATGCGCTTTCCATTGTCGTTTTTTTGAAGACAGCATACTACACATTTTCGCACTGATTTTCTTTTTATAAAACTATCTTTTTGCACATATGAAGGAAAATGTCGCCCAACAAAACGGGCTACATTTTCAGATCCTTTAGGGGTGACAAAATTGTGAATATCAGGATCACTACCCCCATCTTCGATTAATCGTTCGATTAATTTCATTCGAAAACCAACATGATTTAATGTCCCGCTGTTCTTTTTAAAAATCACGAAAGAATTCCATACGATTTGATTTAATAAATGACGAAAAATCTTCTTGTAGTATTTTTTCTGTTGACTTCTGACAACAGGGTAGTAGGATAGACATTGGTCTGATCTATCCACTCCACCCATTGAATAATTGTAAAATACCACGGCCTTAGGTTTTATCTTTACGTCCGGATTTCCCTTCATAGATTTTACTTCCGTCATTTCAGTATTATGGAAAGTACTTAGCATGAGAAGGGGGTTTTTGTCCATCCATTTCAGTACACACATCTTACCTTTTTGAAAACCAACAACTTCTCCTTTCTTTACAGATAAGTTTTTGAAAGCTGTGGGTAAACCTTTTCGGTTGGATCTTAGAGTTCCACAAATATCTGTTTTGCTCTGTATCAACAGTTCTGCCAATTCTGGCGAGGTATAGTAATTATCTGTTGATAAACAGTATCCTTTACCTTTTAACTCGTGAAGAAGAGTCATCACACTTTTGGTGGAAAGACCATAATCATTGTAGTCACCATGGAAGATGGTGCCTTTTCCTGTATATATGAAGGAGTTCCAAATATAACCGCTTTCGGATTCGCACAACTGAAATAATTTTATTCCGAAACGAGCGCGTTTATTTGGTATAAATTGCTTCCAACTCAAACGACCTTTATAAGCTATTAAAGATTCGTCCACAGATATATCCGATTTAGGTACATAAATAGATTTGAATCTTTTTATAATCATATCGTGTAGTTCAGCAATTTTCCGTAGTTTTGGGTTCGGATGAAGTTTTTCGTCAAAAGCATCATTGTTCTCAAAATGTAGGAATTTCATTAAGAGTCCATATTTCATCTCGCTCATAATTTTTCCAAAAAATGGCGTAGATAAAATTGGCCTTTTCGACCAAAACCACTTCTCCACTGGCTTTTCAACTATTCCTTGCAACTACAAAAGGGAGAGAAATCTCTTCATCTCTGGAATATTTGTCTCATTCCATTTCAGAACTCTAGAAGAAAGTGTAAGTTCCACATTCGCTAAATACGATTCAGCATATCTGTTCGTTTCTGTGACTATATAAGAGAAAAGTTCTTCATCAAAAAAAAAGGCTGAAATAATCTAAGGGATCATCAGAATCTCCGATAGAAGCTTTTATTCCTGGATTTCCAGTAAATGGAAATTTAGGAGGACACGGCTGAGGAAGAGTAGGATCAACTCGACACCAATCTCTGGCACTATCTAGAGAATCATCATCGGATTCACTTTCGGAAGAGGTAAACTCTTCTTCCGAGCTTTCCGTTTCGATTGAAAGTTCTGTTTCAGAGTCGCTATCCATTTTTAACGCAAGAGAAAAAGCACACTTCTTAACAAGTTTGAAAGTTGAGGAGAAAATGGTAGCCGTAGCTATTTGACTGGTCTTTTATAAGAGAGGTTACAATAGATGTGAAAAGGGGTTACATCGGTGAACAGTAAGTTGCAAATTGGGATGGTTGGTTGAATAGACAATTCAAATAAGAAGAAAGAGCACCGATAACGATAAGAATCAAACTTGAAAAAGAAACTCCGCGTGGTCCTAAGGCTCCTTTCACCCTATACGGAATCAAATGCCACCCGTGTCGCCATGAGTTTGGGCTGACGTTTTTCTCGAGACTAGCCATTTTACCCGAAGGAAAAAAAATACTATACTTCTTTAATCACTACCAAAAAAAGTAACAATGAGTTGAAATATTTTGCATAATTGTGTAGGATATTGGATTTAATACAGGAAAATGCATTATACTTCATAAAATTTACGTAATTAGATAACAACCATATTAATAAAAGAAAATAGTAATAATTTTTTAATATTTTCGGTGCGGTGCCTATTGTTGCCTTATTTCTATATCTTCACAATAAGGATAAAGATAGATAAAATTCCACAATCAAATTCAAAATAAGTAATATAATGAAAATATTTTTAAAAAGATGTACGTCATGTATCAACAAGAACAAAATGCACAAATTCAGTAATCTTAATTATCGCTATGGAAGTACAGAAACCGAACAAAAGAATTGAAGTTATAATCTTATGACTGTAGTATAGGCGGCTCATAGAGGAATCATTAAGCGAAATCCACCTCAAGTACAAATTTTTTTACGCTTTCTACTGTCAGTTTATTATATATATAACAGAAAGAACTTGATTTTTTTAAAAAATATGTCTTACCAGAATCATTTAAAAACATAAATCAGATTAATTAAAACTTTATGTACTATAGATATGTCTTACTATAATATTCATTTAACTATTTTAAGCATCACAATTCATGATATTCCTTTCAGTAAATTATTTACTTCAAGCATTACAGAGCTTGTTTTTGTAAAGTTTATCTCCAAAATTTTTAAAGCAAAGTCATTCGCAAGTTGAAGAAGCTCGGTATTCATGTTCACTCAGAGAAAAAAGAATATAAACAAGCAATATAAAAAACAATTTTTTTAAAATCAATTCCTACTTAGACCAAAAAAGAAAATTTTAATTTTAGTTACCTATTATTAAATAATTACAAGTAGCATAAATATATATACAAATATGATAGAATCACAATATCAAAAGCAAAATAGAAACTGAATATCCACGCAATTTTTCATTTTGCTTTCTATATATGGTGTTGGAATATTATTTTTGTTTGTTGCTATTTATACGCTTCTTTCTTTTTTTTTCACCTTTCTAATTTAAGAAGCAGATGGTGGTCACGCACCAACAGAGAGAGCCTGCAACTGGCGGTTTCGAACTCGCAGCCCAATGGATACGAATCCATCGCCCAACCAACCAGGCAATCACGGCCCTGGTGTCTCCTTGAGATTAAAATTCTATTTTAGTTACTTTTTATTAAATAATTAATTGTTGCTGTTGTTCTCGTGTTTAGCTTTACAATGTAAGGAGGGTGCAATAGCTTCTGAGGGTATGGGCCCTTGAGCACCTGAGGGCATAAATTTGCTTCTAGCTCACACACGTCAAAAACAATTTTTATAGGACGGACTGCATTAATTCATCCACACATCGAAATTTAGATCTAGAACAGAGAAAGATCACCTCTGCTCCAGTACGCACAGTGATATCACTTTCGACATAGAGGACTTTGTGACCAAGGCAGATGTAACATCCACCACACACACACACATACAGAAAGTCTTCGGTTAGTGGGTTCGAAGTTGCAAGCCCAAGGGATGCAAAACCAATGCTTACCAACCAGGCTATCCTGACCTGATAATTACAATTACTATAAATAATTGATCAAAAAATTAAATAGCATTGAATTTTCAACGCCAATTGAAGATTCAAAGTCAATTGCACGCACCAGTTGGGTAATGCAATATAGATTAGAAACTTCTAATTTATTTATTCGCTATTATTTTAATTTGAAAGTAGTTCAAAATGAATCGATGAAACCAATAAATGTTCTATGTCTAATTTTAAATGCATTAAACATTACGAAAATAAACAAAGTCGTTTAAAATAATCTGCTGAAAACATGTTAGGCCGAACCTTATTAGTATGGGAAAAAAACTCGTTACTTATTCGGAGACTGGGAAATGGAGATTTTGGTGATATTTTAATTAATAAATAAAAAATTAATCAATTATTATTTGAGAAAACTGTATTAACATCAAATGTCGTCCACTATAAGTTTAAAAAA
>JAOUZG010033968.1:0-11650 GCA_026289955.1 Argiope argentata | reverse complement strand
AGCTTCTGAGGGTATGGACTCATAAACATCTGAGAGCAGAAGTCTGACTTATCGATCCCACACGTCACAAGCCCTTTTTAAGAGGTGGATTTCATTCATTCATCCACAGATCGTAATTTAGATCTGGAACAGAGAACGATCACCTCTGATCCAATGATCATAGCGGTATTATTCTCGACATGGAGGACTTTGTGACCACAACAGATTTAATGTGCGCCAACCACCACACACACGTAGAGTTTTCGAATGGCGGCTTCGAACTCATAGCCCAAGGGATGCAAATCCAACGTACTATCAACCAGATTATCCTAGTCTAAAACGATTGCTGAGAACGAGAAATGTCAAACGGATATGATTTATTTACAATAAAAGTATTTAAGATATTAATTGTGAATTCTTGCTCATAAGTTACAACACAGGAACTTTCTATTCATAATCCTCACCCGATTTACATATTAATACTTTCATTTGTAAATCAAATTTGAGTGTAAAGAAAATGAGATCTCATATTCCATCCCTTCCCCAACGTAATCCTGAATTTTGACTTTCCCAATTAAGGGTTAATCTGTGTACTAAATTTTTCTTATCTAGCTTTTACTTTCTGAAATTACCATGGTAACTTAGACTGACGTAGAGTTAAATTTCCTATCAACAGACACTGTTCAAAATTCGAGAGAATTCTACAAATTTGATATAAATTATGCGTACTAATTTTCCTAATTTTAGTTAAAGTGTTTTTGAATTATCTTGATCATAGTTTGACCGACAACACTTTATTTCAAAAGTATGTATTTCGGATTCAAAAGATATGTGTTTAGACGTAAATATGTAAAATTCTGTTAAATCAATACGTTGGATTTTTTTGTTTATCTTCATACTTCCTCTTTGAATATGAGAAAGCAAAACTGACCAAAAAAATTTACACAATCTGGAACAGTTATTGATTTTAAAATAAAGAAATTTAAAAAAATTAAATAATTGAATCTAAATGAAACATTTATATATTTCACTTTACTGCGAAATATAAAACATGAAAAAAAATTATAGCATTTCTTGAACTCAACAAGTATAATATAATTTAGGATAATTTCTGTAAGATATAAAATAAAATTTCTGAATATTTCATCAGAGATATTAAGGCGTAATCAAAGAATCTCATTACTTCTTATGATTTAAACTATTTAAAATTTTAAGTTTTTACAAAACTTGAAACTCTGTTGAAATTTAGCAAGCATAAAGAAAAAAAATAACGAATTTATCGTACAACAAAATTTGTTTATGTCGCACAAAATAATAATTTTAATTTAAAAATTTCTTCTATTCACGACATTCTTTAATCCTAAAGGAAAAATATCAAAATATAAGAAAATTATAATTGAAATGATTTATCATGCTTTATATTTTATAAGTAAATTTTAATTTAACTTCATAACTTCAAAGCAAATTTAATAAATTTAAAAACAAATATTCCATTTTCAGTAAAATATAAATTTTATTTCAATGTATCATTTAATTAGAATTAAAATATTGTTGCAAAGCTGGATACTGATCTAAATTAAGCCCTAACCGTTTGAATTTTTTTAATCATACTTGAAAGAATACAGGCGTGAAAGTATATTAAAAATCTTGGCTAAATTAAGTTTTTTACGCTACGTAAAACTGAAATGAATATATCATAAATTTATGTTGAAAGTAATATGATCCTATGGGATAATACTTTTTACCGTTATATCCTACACTAATTACATTCAATTTCAAATTAAATATGTAACAAAAATAAAATGCTTTTGAAAGTAAGAAAAAACAGACTACATTACAACGTTGAACTGAAAAAATGTATTTTAATGGAAAATTTTTTAAATAATAAAGTAATCGCTCAGACAGAGTAAAATTGCAATCAAAAGATATTAATATATATTTCTTTTTAAAAAAATCCTAAAAGTCAAGACTATTATGATAATATTAATAATTTCATAGAAAATTTTTTTTAATTAGATTATATTTAATTTAAATATATAATTAAACTAAATTAAAAAGATACCTAAAAAACATGAATAATGCCTTAATTCATTTAACTTAATAGATGTATTAATGCCGAATTTATTTCATATGAAAATATTTCTCTGAACACCTCAAGGAAATAATATAAAAATACTTAATAAACAAATATTTTATACATTTGTTTATTAAGAATTTTACATTAATTCTAATGATATTGCTAAAATAATTTCATTATATATATTATATATTTTCGATATAAATTAGATAAATTACTTCTAATTTCATTAAAAATTCTAGAAATAATTTGAAGAAGAAGAATATTTATTTACAAAAATAATAATTTCACTTGAGTAATAAATAATAATCACAATTCCAGAAAAAAAATTATGTAGCATTGTATTAACTATTAAAATAATCTTAACTTTGAAGAGCAAAACACAAAACAGACTAGATATTTCCCTATGCGTTGATATGTAAAGAAAAAAAAACAATCTTTTATTCAAACATTTTGCTTTCAAGCTAAAATAAGTCCACTTTCTATAAAGCAAAAGTATGATTCCAAGAATATTCTACTCTGTTACTTATTTATTGTCATTTTTATTTCTCACTTCATTTTGAGTGTAAGATAATTTGTCATCTTTAATACCGAAAATATTATTTCTTGCGCTTCATTGAGAATTCCCGAATTCCTACAGGCATTTAGTATGAAGAAATAAATATGAGTAACTTCCTACACCAGCACATAAAAAGGGAAAAAGATGCTGAAGACTTAAATAACTCTTCTTTGGAAAAATGAATAAATTGTACATTGAACCAAAATGGCGTTGATTGAAAACACGTGAAATATAGTTCCAGCCTTATAGGGAGATAGTTTTTGTGTGGTCTTTTTAAAACACAATCTCACAAATTTATTTTAACAAATATATGGGTATTTATTTTGCGTTCCTTTTTTAAGGAATTTATTGGAGCCAGCTCATATAGACAATGATTCTTCTACATGTTAATTTTTCTGTTAACTATTTGATTCTGTTAAAAGTGTTTTTCAAGGTTTATGTTGAAAATAAAAAGTTTTATTGTTATTTAGTTTTAAAATTAAATCTTTTAAAATAATTTGTATATCTAAACCAACTGAAATTAGCTTATTGGCCTAATAACTGTGCCACGTTAATTATTATTCTTAGTTATGGGATTTTATCTATCATCAGATCTCTTTATCGATCAATGAATTCACACACACATACGCAGAGAGAGAGAGAGATAAGAAAGGGAATCTTAGCTAATGAATTATATAAGCATTAGGGATTTTTATCCCTTTGCATGGACAGAAAATATGGGATGCTAAAGTTATCAATTTTCTAGAGAGCTTGTTAAAAATAATTCAGCAAACATTTGGATAAGAGAACATTTTTGGACGGAGATAAGAGAAAATTTTTGAATGGTGTTAATCCAATCTAATTTAAAATAAAGTTAAGACAAGGATTAGAACGAAATCTGCTATGCATATTTTAGTATATCATGTCAGAACATCATTTCTTGAACGGCCAAGCACCACGTGCTCGTGCAAAGTTAAATTATATTATTATTCATTTTAATCGTTTCGTCGAATGAGTCACTTTGGTATTGCAAATGAACCAAACCGGCTTTCTGGCGCACAGAAAGCACGTCTTCTTCGTGTTCTGTTAGTTCCGGGTTTGAGTCCAGGTTCGGGCATGGTTGTTCTATCTGTGAGATGTGTGAATGTGCGTCTCTGTAAAAAAGGGTCGTGCAAGCATGTGTGTGTGTGATTCATACTCATATGAGCTAGAAGACAGACTTCTGCCTTCGGGTGCTCAGGGGTCCATACCCTCAGAAGCTACTGCACCCCTCTTTCCGTGGTGAAAAGCAGACGCGACATCCTCATCATCAAATGATCACAAAAACTTTGTCTAGTATTTATTGTTTAAATAATAACTCGTTTCCTATTTATTTCATTTCATTTAATCATGTGCTCAAAATGACATTTTTCTAGGTTTTATTTGCTGTAGTCATCATTTTTTAAAAAATCTGAGCTTTTGTAAATGAAATGGCAACGCTTTATTATAAGTTGATTATTTTGTGATGCTTGTGCAGATAATAAAAATTTTATATTTCGCCTACGGATTTTTGTTGACGACAAAACCTTCATCCCAAAAATAGCATCATGCTCTGACATGATAAAAGTAACTTCGATATAATTTAGATTTAAAAAGTATTTATCTTTACGGATATATTGATGTAATTAAATGTGATCAATTTCATACCAAATTGCCTTTATGTGAGCTGCGCTGCTAATAGAAAGTTATTGCAAATGAAAACCATGATCATGTTTTGAATTGCTTTCGGATGATTGTTTTTATCTAAGAGCTCGCATGCGATATATTTATATCACATTAAGAAAAAAACATTATTTTTCTTAGCTTTGTCGAAAGTTTGTGTAATGTTTAAATTATTATTTTAGCATTGCTATTATTTAATTATTACCTTATTGACTAATTTTAAAATTAGTATTAGTTATTATAATAATTATTAAACCAAAACTATTAGGGTTTAGTGTATATAAAGAGTCAGTTGCTTAACCTAATAGATGAAACCGTTTTCTGTGTTGTAGTGATTAGCTTCATAAAAGTGCAAGCTGAAATAAAAGTTAAAATCGTTAAACTTCTAAATAAATTTTGACACAAATGCACTGCTTAAAACGAATATTAGAAACATATTAATGCGATTTATTAAATGAGATTTAACTATACAACAAACGTCGAAACGTTGTTCGATATAGGTATTAAAAGCTCTGTAAATAATAATATGGAGAGATTTTCTCACTTATTTTTTAATATCTATTTCAATTTTTCAACAATTTTGGTTAATTTAAATTTTTTGAAACATTTCTCTTGTATGCTAACTAATATCATTTTTATGCAAATGAATAAACATAGATTTGAAGTTAAGAAAATGTATTTTTTCATCACTTGTTTCGTATTGATAGCATATTTAATAATAATTATTTCTTACTGACATTTATATCACGGTAAAGAAAATTATTATAAATTTATTACTCTATGCATTGAACAACGTGCAATAAAAATCCGAAGATTATACTTTTAATTCAAAGCATAATTTAATTTACTTCATTAAAACAGAAAATGTCCTTTTATTTGGAAATAACTTTCATTCATCCTACACGTCCATAAAGTATTGATCGAAAATATATCTTCATAAAGCAGAAAAATAAATCTTTATTAATTATTTCATGTACACATGAAATTCCAAAGTATCTAGATACCTCCTTGATATAAGGAAAACAGTGAAGCCAAATTTATTTCGTAATATCTAAATTTTAAAACAGGGAAATAATCTTAATTGCTTTCCAAGTATTACCATACTTCGTTGAAATCTTGTTTCTAACCAATTAACTAAGATTACGAGAATCCTTAACATCATGTGTTAATAATTTTATGAAGAGGTTTTATATTTTATTGCAGCAATTTCTAATTCTGGATCAAATATGAAACCAGAATAGTTTGAGGCTCAACGGGTATTACATTAAATTAGCTTAAAGCTGAAAATGAAACCCCCGAATAATTTAATAATTTAATTTCGCTACTTTCATTAAGGTATGAAAGTTAGTAAATATGATTATTGAATTAATAAGAAAACCACAAAAGCTCCCTTAATATATCCAAGTGCTGAAATAGTTTACAGCTGAATAAAAAAAGTCAGAATATTTCACAGAAAACTGATTTAATATATATAATTTATCCGAATTATGATAGTATACGGATTTGACAGCATTTTTTCATTAAGATACGAGAGTCAGTAAATATGGTTAGTGAATTAATTTATAAAAATCAACAAAACTTTCTTAATATATCCAGGTGCTGAAATAGTTTACAATGGTTCAAAAAAGTCAGAATAATTTAAGAGAAACTGATTAATTTTGTATAATTTATTAGGATTATGGTAGTATGAAAACATATCAGAATTTATTTTTAAATTCAAGTAAACTATATCAGCATACACAATGTCTTATATTGAACAATATTATAGAAATGAATAAGTTTGAGAAGCTGAATTCAATTTATAATTTTAAAATATAAAGCAATTTTGATTACAAGATCATTTTTCTCATTAAAAAAAACAAATTTACCATCATCCCCCCCCAAAAAAAACTAATGAGATTGATCGCCCCAACACTCTTAAGCATTCTCTGTAATAAACTTGTCATGCTTTAGAACGGTTTACACGGCACTTTCCTACAATCATAATTTTGGAATTGATTTTTATTGAATCTATTGCATCAAACTCAGTGAGTTAATTGGATTAAGAGGTCATCTTTCCCATAAATAAGTAAATTTACAGCAATATCAAAAACTACTAACGAAAATAATCTCCCCAAAACATTTACGTATTCCCTGTAATAAACTTGTCATGCTTTAAAACGATTTACATGGCACTTCCGTACATTACTTTTGGTGTGAATTTGATATTTTCATTGAATCTATCGTGCCAAACTTGGCGAGTTAATTGGATTAAAAGGTCATCTTTCCCATAAATAAGCAAATATACCGCAATCCTAAAAACTACTAATGGAAGTAATATCCCTAAAACTTTTACTCATACTCCGTAATAAACTTATCATGCCAGAGAATGTCTCACATGACACTTCCATACAATATGAGCTTTTGGCGTTAATTTGACATTTTTATAGAATTTATCATGTCAAACTTGGCGACTTAATTGGCGATTCTCTGGTATGCGTTATAGAATCCAAAAATCGTATTTGTGTTTCAGACCCCTTTTTCTCAAACTATCGAAACAAACATTTGCCACCATCTTTGCTGACCATTGTCAATTGAAACCGATTTTTATAGGTAGCTTTAGAGGTTCTAATCACATTTCTATTTCAAATTCCACAATAGCTTACATAATTAATTAATTTATTTATTTTCATTTTTACAGATGTAAATTTTATTTTAAAAGTTTTATAGGTTATTTCTGATTGCTCTGCAGATAACAATGTAATATAAACTGATTCTTTGAGCGCTCTGGAATCCCTCTCATCTTTACATGTTTGGAGCCATTCTTTCAACATTTCAACATTTTAAACTTGCATGACTTACTTATCTAAAAAGGGCTTTCATGTTATTAAATGCTAGGATCTAGCACATGTGATAATTCCGAAAAATAAAGGGACTGACATGGCAAGTAAATTGGATACTACTTTCTTGCAAACACAATATCCTCTTTCCGATTATAAAAAATATGTACGTCACATTTTGCATTCCAAATAGCAAACTGAAGGACACACGTAAGTTCGTAATAAGTTCCATATAATTAAGCCAGCAATATATTTCTGGCCCACTTTACATAGCAGAAAACTGGACATAATTTTGACTAGGCTGAGGATTGGGCACACTCGATTCACCACAAACATTTGTTGACGGGCATCATTTTGATGTGTCCTATGTCTGTCCTATATTCATGTTGTTGTTGTTGTTCTCGTGTTCCACTTATACAATGGAAGAAGGGGTGAAGTATCTTCTGAGGGTATAGACCCCTGAGCATCTGAAGGTAGGTCTCACTTCTAGCTCACATATGTTAAAAACCCTTTATACAGGGTAGACTTCATTTATACATTTTATTCATTCATCCACAGATCCTAATTTTAGATCTGAAACAGAGAATTATCACTTCTGACCTAGTTCTCCCAGTGGTACTACTCTCAACATGGAGTACTTTGTGACCACGACAGATTTAACATGTGCCAGCCGCCATATACATGGAGAGTCTTCGGCTGACGGGTTTAAACTCTCACACCAAGAGATTCGAATATACCCGTGTGTAACAATCCTGTCAGTTTTACATATTTTTGTAGAATTCCCATGGTTTTCCACGGAAACCTCAAATGCTGGTCTTTTTAGTCTTTTAAAAAATCTGGTTTTTCATAATCATATATAAACTTTAATAGTATATTTTAGCACAGTAGCATACCTTACATCATTGTTAAGCTTTTTCATGACTGACAGATTTACGCTTTTAAACATTCGAGTTTCACAAACATTCCCTATTTTGATTTTATTATAAATTTATACCAATATTTTAAATTCAAAATTATGGCACAGCTTGGCCGAAAATAACTTTTGTGCCCTAAACTACAAATTCAAGTCTAAATTTTGTCATTATTGTTTACCAATGTCGTACAAAACTTTCTTGATTTTACCCAAGGTCCACAATTTTATGCATAGGAGGGGGAGGGAATGTAATAACATTTTTATTACATTAAAGCGAGAAATATTTTGGATAGCCTATTCCACCTATTTTAGCACGGAAATTAAAAGTAACCATTGCATCAGCTGTAGCCTAGCATAATCTATATGATAAGAACGTTTTTTTTTATTATTGCGACGCAAAAATTATGACAGAAACGCTGTTTTTATTTCAGGTTGCCCTAAAATTTACCCAGAAATGCTCGGAGTCAACAAAGGGTAACATCCTTCTAATCAAAATATGTCTAGACATTACTCCGAAAAAACATTCGAATTGAAGCAATGAACTAATAAAAATTATTGAATTTTTTGAATAAATAATCCTTTTGCAAAATATAATTACAAAGTTATAATATTATAAATGTGATGAAACTTATTATATTTATAAATCTACTATTATCCTAAATATTGAATTTTAATGATTTTTTTAAATATAACCTAAAAAAAGAATTTTTTAATTAATTTTTCAATATTACATTTCAAATGTTACAGAGTTGAATATTACAGTTAGCTAAATAATGATGTAAGTTCATTTTTTTAAATTATAAATAAATGAAACAAAAATTGTAAAAACCTTTTTATCCTATTTTGTTCGATTCACCTCTATTATGTTGTATTTTTTATTTTCATTTTAAATGAATGGAAAACTACAAGAAATTCGTTCTTTTTCAATTATTCTATAGAGAATTCAATTCAATCATTTTCTTAAAAAATCATTCAGATTTCTGGAAATAATCAGTTTTCAATGCAAAACATACAGGTATTCGTTTTCATACAAATACCAGAAAATATCTTTTTTGATTAAATTATAATTTGAATTTGGAAGAGAATTTTACAAAATAACTTGTATTTACTTAGAAAAATCCCATCTTTGAATTGATCGGAATATTTATTAAAAATGTATTGGAAATTCTGTTTCAACTTTAATACTTTAGTTTCATAAGAATAGTTTAAACTTGATTAAAATCTTTTCTAACATATTAATGAAACAAATTTCAGATAACTATAATTTTAATGTCATTCTATTTTAATAATTTCCTATTTGCCTTTCATTTAAATTACATTCATTTAGATATTATTAAATTCTAGTTCAAAGACAATGAATTTTCACATTTTTTTTCTATTTCTTCCCTTGTTATCTGTATTTGCATGTCATGAAAATTTAATTCCATCAATCTATTAATAGAAATTAAGACAGAATATTAAAATAAAATAATTTCATTATGAACTGAAAGGTTAGAAAATTTGAAATTTCTGTGAGTAATTAATTGAAAAATGAAATAGAAAATTGTGTCTTTGTAAACATAAAAAAAGTTTAAATAAAAATATGTATAATGGACAGATTATTTTAAATCAGGCTGAAGTAAAAATTAAATTTTAATCTAAATTTAAAATTAACTTTTAATATAAATTTTTATCTTATATTAAAAGTTGTATTTATATGTTATACAAAGAATGACAATATTTATTAATATACAATGTCTAATAAACTAATATACTTTTAAAATTTATTGAGATGATCACTCTATCAATACACTAAAACATTCCTCTGGCAAATACATACGAAAACTGAAACCATCCATATAAATTTTTACATGCAGGCATTTGTAAACTAAATCTCTCCGTATGTATGCGATACAAGAATTCCAAAATAATTAGTTATTGAAAAAAAATTTAATTCTAAAGCAAATACAAAATGCTCACATAAAAAAGCATTTGATGTCCACAAATGTTAAACTAAAAATCGTAATAGCAGCCTGAGCTCACAATGGAAGTTTAAGATAGAAAATTTTAGCCCCATGTGATTCTAGTCTCTCTATATAATGTAGATATTTTTAAGTTCATCTCATATCTCAGCACTTGTTGAGATTCTTTACTTCGAATAAATACATAATATCTTAATATACATATGATTCATCAAATTATATACATATCATACAATATGACATATGCATTTTCTATATTGTAATTTGGGTAATGCATGAATCTAAATAATACAGATGGAATAAATGCATGGGTAATACATGAATCTAAATAATTCAGATGTCATAAATGCATGGGTAATGCATGAATCTAAATAATTCTATTCAATCTAGAATTTAAAAACCAAACTTCTTCAGTTTCCACTTATTTGAAAGAAGAAACCCCATCGACTAAAAAACTTTTTAGGTATATCTCATATCTCCGCAATTAGTTGAGGTATCGTTGAGATTCTTTTAGTTTCGTGAGCCTTCATATATGTTACTATATTCATCTCTATGTTTGATGGCTATGTCTCATCATAATGAAACCGTATTACTGATTCATTACACTATATGCGTAATGATATTTAAGATATACTGTCATATTTTACAAATGTATTATATTATATGAATTGTATAAGTAACATATTAAATAATGTATATATATTAATATATAATGCTATATGATTGAGATTTTGAGCCAGTACAAATTGAAATAATTCAAATGGAATATTTCATGATCTATTAAATTTGTCTAGTAGGGGTATTTTAGACTTATACCACAAAACTTTCTAGTTTCGTCTGACTTGTAAGAATAAAGCCTTTCCAATACAATAGGCCGATTCTCTGTAAAGAAATATGCTACATGATTGAGATTTTGAGCCAGTACAAATCGAAATCATTCAAATGGAATATTTCATAATCTATTAAATTTGTCTAGTAGGGGTATTTTAGATTTAAACTCCCAACACTTTCTAGTTTCGTCTGATTTGTAAGAATAAAGCCTCTCCAATACAATAAGGAGATTTTCTGTAAAGAAATATACTAATACCAAAAACCCTCTGATCTTTTACTGGGTTAATATTTTTTTGGTTTTTATTCCGTATTGAGGTTTAAGGTTATATATCATCTTTTATACCAAAAAAATATTATTTTCTGAACTGCATAGAGTATTATCTATGGCCTGAGGGGTTAAGGAAATAAATTTCAACCGAGACAGCAAATATAAAGATAAGGTGGAGAGGTTAACAGCTCTCTGCCAAGGAAATAAGTGAAATATGAGAAAAGCCTAAATTGCGCTGATTGAGAACATGTGAAATATGGCCCCGCACTTAAGGGGCAAATAGTCTGGGTTTGTTCTTTTTAAAATCTCATTTAAGACTCTCATTTCTGAAGAAAAAACAATTTTTACTTGTCTTGAATTTTAAGTATTTTCCTGAATAGCTTTTTCTAAGAGAATAGAATTTCTTTATTTTGACAATTACTTCCTTAGTAGTGAATTTATTTTATATAGTTTCTATTCTCAAAGGAATGTGTCGAAGTCATTAACTTTCGGGTGTAAACAATTGAGATTGACTTTGTAGCAAACTTATTTGTAATAAACTGAAATCTTCAATCTTAAATTTC